>JANHGN010009866.1:3670-16031 GCA_024605025.1 Megaceryle maxima
AAAATACATCATACATTGTTGACGGCGAGAAAAAATCCATATCCATTGCTATTCCCATTATACAAGTCAAAATACACCTAACAGTTAGCTTTATGGTCCAGGTGTCTCCTCTAAGGATCATTTCTATTAATTGCTGGAACTCCATTAAAAAGAATAAAATAAGTAAAAACCGCTCTGGAAGAAGTAGGTTCTGTGAAATGCTATGTTTCTTTATTGAAATAAGAACATGTTTTAAAAGTTATTTTCATAAATACTTGGAAAGAAAATGCAAATATGTTTGAAGAAAATATTATTTATTATTTCAGAATAAAAGCAAACATCATTGACAGTGTCAGGTTGTAGAGAGTTTCCTAGTACACTGAAATAGTTTTATAGTGGTTTCTGATCTTTGGATGAAATGTATTAAATAAGTGCAAGGTGGTATGACACCGCAAAATACAGAATCATAGAATTGTAGAATAGTTTGGGTTGGGAGGGACCTTAAAGATCATCTAGTTCCAAGCCCCCTGACATGAGCAGGGACACCACCCATTAGACCAGGTTGCTCACATTACCACCCAGCCTGGTCTTGAACACATCCAGTGTTAGGGCATCTACAACCTCCCATGGCAAGCTACTCCCCTATCTCACCAACCCCACAGTGAAACATTTCCTCCTAATTTCTAATCAAAATCTACCCTCTCACAATTTAAAGCTGTTACCCCTCATCCTATCATGACAAGCCCTCATAAAAAGTCCCTCCCCAGCTTTCTTGTAGGCCTTCTTCAACTAGAGGGCTACAATAAACTCTCTGTGGGCCTTTCTTTTCTCTAGGCTAAACAACCCCAACTCTCTCAGCCTGTCCTTGTAGAAGAGGTGTTCTGGCCCTCTGATCATCTTTGTAGCCCTCCTCTGCATCTGCTCCAACAGGTCTAGCCTCTTGCCTTGGGGGCTCCAGAGCTGCACACATAACTCCACATGGGGTCTCATGAGAGAGGAGTGGAGGTGCAGAATCACCTCCCTGAACCTGCTGGCCACACTCTTCTTGATGCAGTCAGCTTTCTCAGCTGCACTCGCATATTGATGGCTCATGTTGAGTTTTTTCATCAAACAGCATCCCCAACTATTTCTCCTCAAGACTGCTCTCAATCCAGTCCTTGCCCAGCCTGTGTTTGTGCTTGGGATTGCCCTGACCCAGGTGCAGGATCTTGCTCTAAATCTCCATTAAACACACAGAGGCCCTCAAAATTTGAAAACCTGTTTCAGCTTTTTCTGCATGATACAAAAGATGAGTACAGAGAAAACAGAAGAACTAGAAATGCCATCTTTTTTTTTTTTTTTATCACAGCAACACCACTTGTAACATGTTAACGCAGCTAACAACATTCTCTTTGCTTACTGCTCTGCTTTAAAAAAGAGAAACCTGCCACTTCCTGAAATCTGTATTAACAGCTTTAACTGCAGAAATTAAAGACAAATGTTTAATATCTGCTGCTTGTCTAAATATTGATTTGAATATATTATTTAGATATCATAACAGTAAGGTTAGCATGGATACATTTGTGTTACAGTGTTTACTGGTATTCAGCAGTACCTGAGGTTTTAAAACAGGCCTCACAATGACCTGTTTGGGATGTTTGGGAAAGAGAAAGGAATTAGTAAATTTATCTTTTACAAAGGTACATTTTAATGAACCTATTGCACATCCTGATAAAAACAGGGCATAATGGTTTAAAAATAATTAGCATCTTGAAAAACAGTCAGTAGTCACAATCCACCTGTTATGTGCACTAGTAATCCCACTACAGATACAGGATTTACTGAAGATTTAAATAAAATGAGCAAAGTAACCCAATCTTCAAAAGCATATGACTCCTCCAAACTGTACAGAGCTCATGACCTATCCCAGGGAAACCAAGGAACAAGTGAAAAATGGGCTGATGCCCTATTTCAACACCAAGAACTGAATTAGCAAAAGCTGTTATGGGCAACATCTACAAGCTACATCGAAGCACAGCTGCAGCTTCAACTCCACCATGTAATAGTGAAGTGGTATCTGGGCAAAATGTCTAGAATTTTCTGCCTGCGAATTCCTTCTAAAGATCCTTTGCTCTTTCCTGACAGTCTTCCTAGCAAATGTTTGATATTGACTAGGGAAAGTTGTGTCCGATATTTACTGATTTTTCTTTTTTTTCTTTTTTTCTTTTTTTTTTAAAACTCTGTTGTAGCAGCATAATTTCACTGGTTTTGTTAGAATTAAACATTAATAGATGTAAAACTGGGAAGGGAAGCAGGCAAGCATATTACTTTGCATTAATGAAAAAAATCTTAAGCAAGAAACATTGCTTTTAAGATGCAAAAGAAATTCTGATAAGCAAGGTTTCAGGCTTGCACAGTGTAGATAATATAAGCATTTTGCTACTGATTTTTTAAAACACTTTACTGCATAAGCAACTTTTGAAAAAAGATACATATTGTTTGAAAATCAGATTGTGATTTTGAAAGCTGGAAAACCTTCAGTTTTCTAGTACCAAAGGTAGTCATCAGCAGTCAGCTTCTTTGTAGGTCCATTTCTGGGTATCACAAAAGTTTCCCTTTCTGCTACAGTGATGACATCTTCTTTAGCATTTCTTGCTAATTTATTGCACTGGTTGCAATGCTAAAGTTAAAACTGCCTAAATAAGGTAAGTTGTAGGTAAGTTCACTTTTTCTGTGTATTGACTGCATCCACTCCTGGGACAGCTTTTAGTAGTATCTCAGGTGGTGGTACTCCTCAACAGAAAAGCACTTGGTATTGTAATCCCGAACAATCCTAAACAACTTTACAACTGCTTATAATTTTACAATCACAGGTAAATACATTTGAAGGGTTCTACTTCTATTCTGTACCTCCAAACCACATAGCCATGTTCAAGACTTTTCCAAGAGATCTGGTCTAACCCATTCCTCCTGGCAATGGAGCCCACCATCTCCACAGGTTCACAATAGATTATTTGAGGTCTCTGATGGTAGTATGTTTATTTTCCCCCAGTCTAATCTGATTTTTTTTCTGCAGCAATTTAAGACTGTTACTTCTTGTCCTACTGCAGTCACAAGAGAACAGATTAATTTGTTTTGGTTTGTAATAATCTTATGTAAAAAATCTTAGGTATATTATATTTCCCGTTCCACCCTCCACTCTTATTTCAGTTAAACCATCTTTCTTTCAACCCATCCTCACCATGAATGTTTTCTCTACTAGTGATCATTCTTGCTGCTTCTCTGGATTTTTTCTGTTTTGTTCACATATTCCTAAAACGTAGCTCCTCAAGCTGCACAGGGTAAACCTGCACAGGCTTAGCAGTGCTGACTAGAGAACTACTTCATATATTGTACTGTTTTTTGTTGGGAAGCAGTTAATTTTCTTCATAGCCCCTCATTTGGATTTGTGACCAAACCAATGTAGATAACCCAAAGATGAGCAGTTGCTGAGCAGTGTTGGGGTCTTCTCTGTTTCTCTTGCTGCCCCACCAGTACACAGGCTGGGGATGCACAACAGGTTGGGAAGGGACACAGCTGATCCCAACTGACCACAAGAATATCCCATGCCATGTGGCACAGCACTCAGCAATAAAAGATGGGAGAAAGAAGATAGAAGGGAGTGATGTTTGGCATTATAACATCTGTCTTCTTAAGTAATCATTACACGTGACAGAGACCTGCTTTCCTGGAAGTAGGTGAACACCTGCCAGTCGATAGGCAGTGGTGAATGAATTCCTTATTTTGCTTTGTGCAGAGCCTTTGCTTTACCTACTAAGATGTTAGATCAACTCAGGTCTTCTCTTTTACCCTTCAGTTCTCTCCCTGACCCTGCTGGTGGGGAGGAAGCAAGTGTCCTCGTGGGGCTCAGCTAACTACCAGGGTCAGCCTACCACCTGTATCTTACAGGGTTTAACCTTCTTCATATTTCATTGTCTGACACTTGTTATTTTCACAGTCACAAGAAGCAGAGGTTCACCTGCTCTGTGGTCCAATACACCACATAATTCACTGTCTACATCTACCCATATCCAGAGCTAAATTACAGCAGTTGCTCTATCACCTGATGACCCCTCCCCAGCCAAGAAGGGGGACTGGGAAAAGGAGAGGAGACACACAGGTTGAAACAAAAATGGATTTAATGAAACAGCCAAACTAATGCAAATACCAGTATAAATAAAGTTATAGTCAGAACAGCAAATGTATGATGGTCACAATAAAGGAAGGCAGTCCTCAACCAACCTGTGTACCTGTCCCTTTCTGCCATACCATCAAGCTTCTTTTTTTTTTTTCCAGCTCTGCAAATTTCCAGTGTCCCAACTTTCAGCTTCTGTTTATCTGCAATCATCTTACAGTTCATGCTCAGACTCTTCCCCCCATGTATTGAATTTTCTCACTTTAGTTGTTCTTCCCTTTTGCCTCTGCATGCCTCCACATACACAAATTTCCTTTTAGTATATCCACCTGACCCTTGCTTCCCTCTTGCAAGTATCTCCAGTTAATTCTTGTTCTTCTGTCCAGATACTCAGAAACTCAGGACTGTCCTCTACCCCTGGACAATCCTTTACAAAAATATTTGCCACATATTTAATGCTTTCGCTTCCTCTAGCCTCTGCCTTTTCCTTACTTTCTGTATTCTGAAAACTGAGTCCTCTCCACCGCATTTGTCCCTTTCTCTCTCTCAGATGTTGAGGTCTGTGGGGCAAGAAAAACTCCTTTCTTCCTAGCTGGTGTGCCAAGTGCCACTGAGCCATTATCAGCCAGTGACTTCAATTATAGGTTAAGTACTCATCAGTCATTTCAGGTTTGAGAGGCAGCACACAATGTGCAGTATAGTTAAAAAGGAAGGCCTCTTAAGGAAGGGGTTGTGTGTGTAAACTGATTATCATCAGAGACCCTTATAGAGTATCTACAGATATAGGGGGTATACTGTGGTGGGACAAGTGCTGCCTCCATTACAGCTGTTATGTGATTACCTGAAATCATATAAAAAACAGAACCTTTGATTTTGAAGGAAGGTGAGTGTGGAGAAAAGTTTGAGAGCATGCATCGTCAGGCTTGAATATCAGGAAGCAAACAAAAAAGTCTTAATATTTTAAACATGTATCATAAAAGAGTAGTTACGCCAGTCTCATGCTTCTTGGAGCAGAAATTCCTACTCTACTCCCACTGTTATTTTCTCATTGTCTTCATCACTCAAAAGCCTGGAACAAGGAGGGAACATGATGGAAAAGTTCTGCATTCTAATAACATCCATCTTGTGATATTAGCAGCTTCAGGGCTGCTAATCCTCTTCAGGATTATAAAGCAAAGAGCATTTTTTTCGCCAAAGCAATTATTGTACTTGATTTCCTGCATCCGAAAGGGCAGACTCTGGAGGCAACAATAAGTTGCTTAGATGTCACAGTTTACAGTCAGGATCTGGATTTTGGTACCAGATTCAGGAACACGCAAATCAGGATCAAAGGCAGAATGGACAGAGTCCTCGGATGCGAGGATGTGAAGAAGTGAGGAAGAAAACTGGAAAAGGACCCAAGCTGAGCTGAGCAAAGCTGAGTGGGACCTTCATGATCCCTCAGCTTTTTACAGAATATGACATATATGGGATGGAATCCCTCGCTGATCAGTTTGGGGTCACCTGTCTTATCTGCTCCTCCCTGCAGGTTCAGCCTTTTACTTTCTGCATTCCCCAATGTGGTACACAAGATCCAGCAGTGGCCTTGCTCTGCACACCAATCCCCAGTACTAACTCTAAACATGCAGCATTATCACTGCCAGCAGCAGACACTGTGAAAACAGACTGCTGACTTCAGAAAGTGTAGTTTGCTAGAACTGAGCTGAGTAAGATCACTGAACAGAATTAGTTCTGGTCTCACTCAAACCACGACATTGAGGTACCCAGATCCCTGAGCTGGAAGACAGAGATGGGGAGTAGAATGAAGCCCACATAATCCAAGGGGAAACAGTTAGAGACCTGCTACACCACTTAGATACATGCACATCTATAGGATCCATCCGAGGATACTGAGGGAGCTGGCAGAAACTCTCACCAAGCCACTTTCATTTATTAGCAGTCCTGTCTAACTGGAGAAGTCTCAGTTGACTCAGTGTCAGCAAATATGAAGCCCATCTACAGGAATTGCCAGAATGAGGTTCTGAGAAACTACAGGCCTGTCAGTCTGACCTTGGTGCCAGGGAATGTTATGGAGCAGATCATCTTGAGTGCAATCATGAGGCATGTACCAGACTATCAGGTGATCATGCCTGGTCAGTAAGGGTTTATGAAGGGCAGGTCCTGTCTGACTAACCTGATCTCCTTCTATGACAGGAGACTTAGTGGATGAGGCAAAGACTGGATGTTGTCTACCTGGGCTTTAGTAAAGCCTTTGATACTATTTCCCATAGCATTCTCTGAGGAAACTGGCTAATGGTGGTTTGAACAGGCTTCACTCAGTAAAAAAAATGGATGGATGGCCAGGCCCAAAGAGTGTTGGTAAATGGAGTTAAATCTATTTGGAAGTCAGTCACAAGCAGTGTTTCCCAGGGCTCAGTTCTGTGGCCAGTGGTTGGAGTGCAGCCCAGTAGAAAAGGACCTGAGGTGTTGGTCAACAGCTGTCTGAACATGAGCCAATAGTGTGCTCAAGTGGCCAAGAAGGCAAACAGCATCTTGGCCCGTATCAGAAAGAGTATGGCCAGCAGGACTAGGGCAGCGATTGCCACCCTGTACTCAGCACTGGTCAGGCCACACCTCAAATACTGGGTTCAGTTTTGGGTCCATTGCTACAAGAATGACATTGAGGTGCTGGAGCAAGTTCGGAGAAGGGCAACAAGGCTGATGAAGCTTTAAAAGGAGCAGCTAAGGGAGCTGGGGTTATTTAACCTGGAGAAAAGGAGACCGAGGGGAGACCTTATTGACCTCTACAACTCCCTGAAAGGAGGTTGCATTGAGGTGGGTGCTTGTCTCTTCTTCCAAGTAACAAGTGATAGAACAAGAGGAAATGACCTCAAGCTGCACTAGGGTATGTTTAGATACTGGGAAAAAAAAATCTTCACTGAAAGGGTTGTAAAACACTGGAAGAGTCTGCACGGGGAAGCGGTGGAGTCACCATCCCTGGAGGTATTTAAAAGAAGTGCACACATGGTGCTTAGGGACATGGTTTAGTGGTGGACTTGGCAGTTCTGGGTTAACTGTTGGACTCTATGATCTCAAGGGTCTTTTCCAACCTAAATGATTCTATGATTCAAAGTAAAATGATGTTTTATGGTTTCTGCTATGATTTACTTAGAAGCTCCAAATGAGAGCAGGACCAACAGTATTAAGACACTTTAGTCAACAAATACATAATTTTAAAAAATAGTACAAATCCTAATGAACTTATAGTTCAAGAAAACAAAACATAAAGAAAAGGAGGGAAAAAAAAAGTATGAGCAGTATACCCAACAGGAAAGCGAGAAACTGGAAGACAGGCTTAAATTATTGCAAAGGTTTCTGAGAGATTGAGAGACTTATTCCTAGCAATATAACTAGTTCTGTGTCATTATTTTTGTAACCTAATGATATGCTTAGAACTGTTCTATCCACCCTCACTGCATTACCAGTTCTCAAAAAGATCTTTCAAAACAATGCTATCATTAACATTTCACATAGCATTGCTCTGAATTCCAAATAATTATTAATTCATATTATGATGATTAATCTAACGCTATTTATAAATGTTCACTAAGTGTTTTAAATTAGTTGGTTTTCATGCTTACACTGATGAACTTGCATGGAGGTTTTTGGTTGTTTATTTTGGGGTCTGTTTTTACAGTTTAAGAAATACTACTGATATGGGGATTATGGCATTAACTGTACTTCTATTAGTGACTGCACACATCAGACTTTTTTAAAAGAGAATATCCTGAATAGGCCTGTGTTGTAGCAGAAAAGGATAGCAACGCCAGCAAACTAGGAATACTTCTTATATTGACAGAATATTTGTTCTCTGAGCATAAGTTTTGCAGTCCCTGAATCAGAGACAGTATACAAGAATCACATTTTTAGCCAAAATTTTATCTCACCGAAACTTCTGGTGTAGGTGTAGTCCAATTACCACATTTTCTTGATTTCCACCAAATGCTAAGGTACAACCTCTGTCTGAGGGGGTCCACAAACCCGACATTGCTAAAAGAATCAGGCAGGTAGCACTCTATGCTTGCTATGCTATCCTCCACACCCAGTACTACACATTTTTTGAGACAAAATACTGAATTGCATGGGTTGTCAATGTCAATGTTCACAGGCTTCCTGTATTTTTGTTTATTAAAAAAAATAAATTAAAAGTTTTAGGTAGTTTCCCTAGTATTCCAACATAATTCTTGTGTACAAGGTGGTGGTTTTTTCTGTAAATGGATTTCTGCAAATGGGTTTCTACACAATGGAGGTGTGGAAAATCACATTTTGTATTTACCATATCGTTTATATATTTTTAGTAATGCATTCTGAGAACTCATTAGGACACATGGTTGGAAAATTCTCATTTCAAGTAAAATAGTTGTTAAGCAACTTTAAAATTTAATTAGAATTGTTCACTGCATTTCATTATGAGGTTATTTCATTATTACTCATCAGGTCCTAGGTATTTACTAACGCAGAAGTGACAGTACATGATACTGCTGAATTATAACTGCACAGCTGGTGAAGATACTTAGAGAAATAAAGAACAGATAAATGCATAATTTAAAAAGCATCAGGGGAAAAGTCAGCATTGAACATTCTTCCCTTCCCCCCAACCCTCTGCAGTTGTAGACAATGCTACAAAAATCAGCATAGTTTTCTGTCCTCTAATGACTTAAGGAGACAACCAATTAGAACCAGTTTACCTATTGGGATATTAGTACTGAGAGGAAAGATACACTCCAAACCAATCAGAGATATGGGGAAACTGCTATCATTGGCCCCATACTCACTGCATTGAATTTATTGCAGTGAATCAACAGAACAGGCTAGAATTGGGTTTAAAATACACTGAGACATACAATGGGTTTTTTTTGTTGTCAAAAAAATTTCTTTTGCTTGAATAATACCTGTGTTGCACACCCTCACAAATTCTCCCGTGAAGAATGATGTTACCACCATCATACAAGACTTATAATAACAACACAGTAATAGGTTAATACCTCTCAGAGAGACAGACATTATTATTACGCAGACATTATTTGTGCACTCATTCACAGAAGTGCAGTTTATATTTTAACACTTCCAGACATAAGAAATTGAAGGTCAGTAGAATACTTAAGAGAAAAGAATTATTTCCTATGACTGCCTTTCTCTTTTGAAAATTCCACCAAGAGACACAGTGTAGATGATAAAGCCCCTCCAATCAAGCAATTATTTTGCATATCTTCATTAGTATCTTTAGTCAGTATTAAAAAAAAAAAAAAAAATTTAGCTTCTTTTGCAGTTAAATTGGGCTTCCAGAAAGTACTTACTCTTTTTCAATGTCCCAGACAGCTTTGAGTTTCCTTTTTCCCCCTACTTTTTTGTTTATTATTCTTTACTGATCCTAACAAAGACATTGTTTGATTCACGGAGGAAAATGGAGGATACAGAAAGCTTTTTCGCATTGTGATATTCAGAACTCAACTTCCTATCTTCCTTCCCCTCTATTCTTTACTTGGCATCTTCCTGTATTTTCCTCCAACTGGTTCCAAAGGATGCCTGTTGCTATTTACCATCAGAGCTGTGGCTGTGGTTTCACATGCATTAAACCAGCATATGCAGCATGACCCTTCCCCTGCTCATTTCCATTCCTACACCATTTCCTTCTTTGTACCTAAATTCCAACCCAGCAGCTAAAGAGAATGTTTAACCCAGTAGCATTATGGTGATGTTTTTGATAGTTTTTAAACCAGCACAAAGAAGATGGGGTGCCAGCATGAAAACAGGGACAAGAAAGTCTAATAACTTCTTTTAATGATCAAGATGCTTCATACAGACCTAAAGCAAATACAGAACTACCACATGAAATCATCAGATACTTTTTTTTTTTTTTTTTTCCCCCAGTCAGACAGATTCCACCTAAATCTTAAGGTGCAGTACAGATGCTATTTTATTAACAGAGGTTATTACACAGCTTCTACTGTGCAATGTCCAGTGATTGTTAGTCTGTGTCAATTTCATCACAAGTAATGTAGTTGTACTGAACCTGTAACCCCATAAAACCCACACGAATTTACTTTCAGTGCCTGGAAGGCACTGGGTTGCCCCAGACATCCAAACGATTTGCAGGCTTCTTCTGTAGAACAAATATACAGGCTTTTCCTTCCAACAATATGCTGTATGAGACAGTACAGTAAAAACCAAACAAAACAAATGAACCAACCAACAACAAAACCAGAACACAGCTACCTTAAAATTTGACACACAATGTTTGTAAATACTGTGGAAAATATTAAGGAGTGCTTCTTGTAGGCAAGTTCTGCTATGAGAGGGTCCAATAAAAATATTGCTACTGATTGCTCAGTGCACACCACTAGCATAATATCAAATACACCATATGTGAAGAACATTGCTTCCTTCCCTAGAACAGCAATCTTAAATCCTTTTTTCTACAAAAACAAAAATAAATTCAAATTGGCAAATTTTGCTTGGTTCTTTTATGTTGTTTTGTTTAATATATTGCTTTTTTTCTCAAGTAGGGAAACACATTGTTAAAATACATTCCCTTTAAGATACCTGACTTCTCATCAACCACCCTTTCCTTTTCACTAAGAAATTCTTCTCCCCTAACAGTCTCTTACACTCCCAAAATGAAATTAGAAATGTAGACACACAATTTCCCAGTATCAGACCAACGCAAAATCTTAGCTGACAAAAACATTAATACATGATATCCATCATGATAAAAATAATTCAGTTTGCTTACTTCCATCACAGAGTAACTTTTTTTAAACTTCTAAATCCTTGGTGCAATACAATATGAACAGACGGGTTGTATTTCTCAGGAAGACCTAAAGAGGTAAATTACACTGAAGACATAATATTGCATTTTTAGATTCAAAACTATGCATGTCATAAAATAACAAGTCATCATAAATAATAGTGGACTGTGCATTTATATCAGTTTGTTAGCATTTTTTCTTATCACACATTTTCATTTATCTGCAACTGAAAAAAACAAACCCCTCTTTTAAAGAAAGCTTCCTACTAAAAAGAAGCAGCAGCAGAGGCTGGAATATTTAATTCCTCCCTACAGGACAGCAGATTTTTAAGAGCTCCATCAATATACAGTATACTGTTTAAGCATATCACATGCTGTGTCACTAGAATAAAATACTATTAGAAAAAAAAATATATTAAAAATTCATAAACACATAGCCATGCTGCATTTTGTATATTTGCTTCTGTCTATACAAACATATTAACTCTACTTATCTATGGATAAGCCATACTTAGCTGCGAGTATTCACAACTAATTCACTTTTTAATTTTTGCACATGTACCCAGGGCCTAATTTACTGATTATTATAAAGGCCACTATGGAGATATCATTAGATCAAACTAATTCCCCTTTTTGTTCTTAGAATAGCAGAACTGGAAGAATGATCACTGAATCTGGAGTTTTAAATGTAATTGGGAATAACCCCCTAACTAGTATTATCTGAGAGAAGAAAAATCTAATTTGTGTGCCTGTCACATGATTAGTTACCTACCATCACCAATACTACAGTACTGGTAGATAGAGTATTTTCCTGGAGATAGAGGATTATTTCACACCTTTCCCTCTTATTTTACATTTAAAAGTATTATAACCTATGTCCTACAACACTAGTATTAGAAAATAAGAAAATCACAAGTAAAAGCTAATGTAGTTATTAAAACCATCATGGAGCATCAACCTCAAGCCCTTTCATGACTAGCAACAGACCCTATAGGTAAGAAATCTGCTTTTATCTTATTTTGGTTTTGCCTGTGCTATCAAATATGATCACATTATAGTATTTTAACAGCTAGTGCCTGTCATCTTTATATCTGACCATTTGTGAAACAAAAACTTATTTCAGTGTCCTTGAATACCTTAACAAAGATTTTGAAGTGATTTAACATTTACTTCATATAGACCCTTGCTGCACATATGCTTGGCAACACAGTCTTGGCAGCTCAAGGGTATTTTTCATCAGTATTTGCATTGAAGTAACCGATCTGTAAGTAAAAGGTTCCAGGCAGTACACATATGTTTTCACAAAAATATAGATATTGAATGGGGATTTGAATGATATAAATTACAAGTAGATCCTTATTTACACTTCCTTTTAAAGGCATTTTCTAGTTTGGAGAAACTGTATTAGGGCAATGATAGTACCAGAGGGCATATTACCTAAG
>JANHGN010009868.1:0-39878 GCA_024605025.1 Megaceryle maxima
TGCCGCCGCGAGCCCCAGGAGCCCCTTAACTGCCCCTTCACTTTACGAGAGCACCGAGCACATCCCGGGACTGGAAGCACCGTACGCAGGGGTAGCGGCGGGAGGCGGGACCTGAACGGCAGCAGAACCGCCTGCCGCAGAAGGGCAGGGAGAGGGCGATGGCGCCGTGGCACACCTTCTCTAGGCAGAGGTGGGCAAGAGTTTTCTGGCACAGGCTCCAGCATCTGCTCAGCCTCCAGGGTCTTCAGTATATAAATTGCCCCACGGAAAGAGGCTGTTCTGTCACACCGTCAGTAACTGTGCTTGTTCAAGCAGCTCTGCGAGTGAATGCTACTGTCAGTTCTCATCAGGACACTGCAACACACTACTGAGCACTTCCAGGAGACACCAGGCACCACAGCCCTGCCAACTCCCTACTCTGTGACCCATCTGTTCCTTCGGAGCAGGTAGGCAGTTGGGAGTGTCTTGCTTTACTCCTAAGACACTGTTTGGTATGGAACTTATGGGAACTGCTAAATCCCAAATAAATAGATTAATCAATTGCACTGCACAACATGCAGTGGCTTTGGCCAGAGACAGAAGAAAACGGAAGCAGGGAAGAGGCACTATGAATTTTGGGGAGGGGGGGGGAAGAAACCACCCACACAAACCAAAACAATTTGCCCAGAAATTTTACTCACCTGCACATACCATTTCTGATAGGAGAATAAAAACAATTAATCAAGGACTTGCAATTCTTCTACTATTAAAAAATGGGAGCATCTTCTAAGGAAAAACAGTCTATTCACGAAGAAGTTTGTACCAAGGAAACATTACAATAATACTCAGAAGAAAAAAAAAAAAAAAACACAACCCCAAAAAACCCCAAAACACAACCCCACAATAATTCAGGTTCTGTTTCATAAGAACATAACAGAAGTCTACTTCTTTGCTCAAATATTTTTATAAGCAGGAAAGATAAGTACCTTCTCATTTATATCTAAGAAGTCTTCCTAAGGAACAAGAGAAAATGAAGTATTACTTTGAGTCCATTAATTTTGTTACTTATACATTCTAAAGTTTATATAGTCTCCTTATAGCATCATGCTTCAAATTTGGGGGTTTTTTGCATCCTTCATGTCCACCCACCCTCATCACCCAACCTCTAAGCCTTCCTACCTCACACTTGTCTCTTGTTCTTGTTTCCCTTATGCCTGTGTTTCTCCTGTCCTGAAGAGGAAAGTTTTCAAACTAAAAAGCATACTTAAGAAACCAAGAAGCAAATGTATGTTTTTAATATTTACTTAAAAGTGTTTTAAAACAACAGCTTAATTTCTAACTTTATTAACCTTTGGATACAGGATCTAATTACAGTATTAAATTCCTGAAGTTAACTTCTCTTCCTGGAAGAGTTACAAAAAAGTAGTTATTTCTCAAAAATAAATGAACACCTTAAAAGAGCAGCCCTTTGTTGATGTCTGCACAGTTACTTGTAGGTATGAAATCACTTTACATTGTGTACTGTAAAGAATAATTAGATGCCGAAGAGAATTTTGAGGTCAGCCAGAGTGAGCTTAGTGAAGGCCTCCCCTTTGCCTGACAACACCTGCTGAGCAAGAACTTTCTTCCTTTTCTGGAGCTGTATGATCTTTTCTTCTACTGTTCCTTCACAGACAAACCTAAAAAAACAAAACAAAACAACCCCAACAAAGCCACATCATCTCAACTGCTAGGAACAAGTGCCAGCATTATATAAGCACTTCTATAGCTAATTTCCAGATACCTGTCTCACTTAAAAATTAATAGCTTGACAAAGTGACTGGCAAAATATACCTAGTCACAGAAAACAGCTGTTCTCATATCCAGATATTATAAACATTTAAAATAAAAGTCTGATGCACTTTAGGCCTCAACCTTGGTAATCTGAAGTGATAGTGACAAAACCCTCTAATGATTGTTTGATAAGTGATGGCACCTAATGTACTAAAAGCATTGTACCCCAATGAGTATTGTAGATTTTAGTTTCTTTGTATTTGCCATGCATTTACAGTAACTACACCAACCTTTTGGTATTTACAATTATAGATGCTTTTTTTTTTTTTTCCCCTGAAAGCCAACTTTGCCTCTTCTAAGAAGTGGCAAAGAATCTGAAAGTTTCTTAGTTACACTGAGTATGTATTTTTCTGTTTACTTCCTGAAAATTTGTATTAATTTTGTTAGCAAAAGCTTAGTTGTCCAGAAATCAGGAGAGAAAGCCGTGACTGTCACTTACAAAAGCCAGTAAAAAAACACCAAACAAAATACCAAAATAAAACCCCCAACACTAAACTAAACCTGAGCTTTTTCAGCACTCCCCACAGTACTGTGGGGAACATCCATCACTGCTGCCCCAGCTCAAACCACTATTATTGGACTGAACCTTAACTCAGAGTCAAAAGCAAATCATTTTGACAATGCAACTACATACTGCTGAAGCAGCCTAGGTGAACAGAAAAATGCATACATTTCAATGCAAAAAAACCCCCAGCCTCCATTTTCAAAGAGAACAACTTCTCTGGGGATGACCAGACTCTGTAATGTCACTCTAAGTTAAACTATATTACCAAAGCAGGCAATGTAACCTAGTCAAGTGTACTAAAATCAGACAGGACCTGTGTCTAATAAGTGCTCTATATGTTACAATATTACAAAGGCCCAGGCTTAGGGAGCACAATGAAAAATCTCCACTCAGTGTAAAAAAAAAAAAAAAAAAAAAAAAAAAAAAAAAAAAAAAGTGCTTTGGTGCCTGAATTTTTCTCAGGAACAAAACAGAACATTCCCACTAAGTCAATGGTTGAAAAACAGTAAACCATTGCTAGCTATCAGGACAGCAATACGCAAGCAAATGCCACATAGAAACATCTTTATGGAGTCTCTATCTTAATGCCAAACCCCAATCCTGCTGTCAGACCTCGTGCCCAGCTTTACGTAAAGAAATAAGCCTCAAACCAAGGCCTTGTGTTGCCACCTAAAGCCAGATGGTACAGCAGCAGCTGCCGCCTCATGTACTGCTAAGGCAAATCCTGACCTGTGTATCACGACGTCCTTCTGCTGCCCCACTCGGTAAATGCGGTCACATGCCTGATCCTCAAGAGCAGGATTCCTGAAAAGTAAAAAAAACCCCCACCAAACTAAAAAAAAAAAAAAAGACCGCACAACAAACAAACTTAATGGCTTATGTTCAGGAATAACTGAAATATCAAAGTGTTTGCCTCATTTTTCTGCCTCCAGAGCATCCTGTTTTCTTCTTCCATAGAACTAAAACTGCTCCTGGGTTATCTTGGGTTTACTAGCTTGATTGCTAATATTCATCCTGATTGCATTTCCCTTGGTAGAAGGGAACCCCCACAGTGAGGAGTGAGGAAAGAGAAGACTGAAGCAGGAAATCAAAGTCCAATTACTTAAATTATTTCATTTGACCTGGGGTTACAGGGAGTACTTGTTGGCCTAACCTCCATATTGTAGAAACATCTTAATGCTGCTACTCAGCAGCTGGTTTTGTACTGAAGCACATTAGTTAGCATTGTAAGTTCCCATAATCAACACTGAGCTTAAAAAAAAAAAAAAAAGGTAATTCTGACTGATGGAGACAACATAAATACTAGGAGCTCATATGCACTAGCTGCATACCTCTGTAACACCCCAAGGTACACCAGCTATACCAAATTACTGACCATGCTCAATACAATTGATTTGTTTAAAGACAAATTCCCTATAAGCATTACTGTACCATTTTCATTACTATGAAATTAAGACAGGGACTACCAAGTCCCCAGTATCCTTTTGTGATATGGACCACATGCTTGCTTTGTGGAACTGCTGTTATCCTCCTGTATGTTTTTCACCCCTACAGAACTGTATGTCAGTCTGGTGCTCTTACAAGTCAGAGTGTCTTGGAAGAAGGCCGTAGTAAAAACACTCTTCCACAATTAATCACTAGCCTTTACTCTTAGCAAAACTCTTCCTTCCTAATCCAGTTGTATCAAACATACACGTAAGTGAGAAAGAAAGCAGCAAGTCCTACAAGTCCTATCCTCCAAGATGTAACTTTTACTTCTCTTTACCAGTGCATGTCAAGGAGAAAGAGGTGGTTTCCTCCAGTCAAGTTCAGACCAATGCCTCCAGCCAGCAGTGAGACCAACATCACCTTCAAAGGCCAAAAGAGAGTTAAATTAAGGAGCTTGTTGCCAGAAAAATCAACACTTCCTATGTTCCACATATTAATTTGAACTAAAGGATCTGTTTATAATATTTATATTACATGTGTATATTTATTATGTGTTTGGAACCTTGCCAGATATTACCTGATGAGGCACAGAAGCCTGGACATGGAAATTACAGCTCAGAGAGGCCAGCCTATCATTCCATACCCTGATATATTTTTACAGACTAGAGAAAGGACTGAAAAGTTCAGAGGCAATCTGTGTCTCACTCAAATGACCAGCCCCTCTCTTGACAGCCTATTGCCAACAATGAGATCAATCAGCACCAACTCTGAGTTAGCAATAATTATTAAACATGGCTAACTGGACTGAAATGGCCTACTACTCCTTTTGTCTTGTTTCCACATATCTTAGTATTTAGAAAAAGAGGAGTAGCTGTGGAAGAATAGGGAATATAGCAGATGGTCAATTCAGAGAAGATTTCTTGTACAGCAGCAAAATAATTAAGGACCAAGATATTTACTATATATATTTATTACTCAATTTCATGGTATGGTACCTTAAGCCCCTCATCTTAAGGGGTCAGGTACTCATATAACTGTCAGAAATCCTCTAGTTCAAAGCTAGAAGGTGAAATATTTTTTGTAGATAGAAGCTTGTTCAAGAAATCCATCAAAGAAAAGAAGCAAATGCACCACATTCTCCCCTTCCAGTCACAGATCCATCCTCAGAAGAGACAGCCTGTCCTGCCTCACAGGAACGTCAGTGTCCAGATGAAAGCGTAATCACTATGAACAATTTGGATTCAGATGTCTTTAGTTACCTGCCAAGCTTCCTTCCTTTGGCCAAAGTTTCAGACTGGAAGCTATTCTCAAGAAGAGCCAACACACTGGAGTTGATCAGTATACATATCCCCAAATCCCAACAACTCAGAAGTGAAGGAAGTCACATGAGGTCACCTTATTTTGAGTATGTTGAAAACTATGCCTTCTCTTGCCCCAATCCCAATCTTCCTATCTTTATACTGGGGTGAGATACGCTTTTGTTAATTTTAGCCTCATTCACAGATGCAACCGTCACCCTCTCTTCTTGAAAAGATTAGTCTGGTAAAAAGCATCCAATATGCGGGAAAACACCAATAAAGTTTTCCAGGCTCCTTGGCAAGCAAGTAATAAACAGAAACATTTTCCAGTGCAGAAGCATGAGCTGGAAACCACAAACCTGCTCTGAATAGAGCTAATTTGACCCACATCTTCCACATAACTAACTCTCTGGAGCAAAACCATTTTTGAACACCCTGAAGATTTGGACAACCTTTAAACTAGATTTGGAGTCAGATGACCTCAGTACAGAAGGTTAACATCAAAAGGAGCTTTTTAGCAGTTGTTCCTGCCCAGTATAAGCCATGTTTTGGAGGTTTTTTAAGCTCTTTCACTGTTGATTTTAGCACGTAGATGTCCAAATGAAAGTAGCACCAGTAAATGGAATCATGAAGTTAGATACCAAAGCTGCTCATAGCAGCACTAGTTTTTCCTGCCCTGACTGCATACCTGAGGCCCTTTGGGATTGTTATTGAACTCTTCTACTACATCCATTCTCTGTTTAGGATTGACAGAGCCATCCACTGTTGCATACTTCATCCCTAGTCGCTGCAGGTGCACAGCCACAACTTTCAACATGCTAGTCCACTGAGACACAACAACACTGGAGAGAGAAAATGGAGTTTAGAACAAGTTCCATGTGTACTGTAACAGTTTGGTTACTGCAGTGTCTCACCTAAGAGGAGACAATGACTCAGGCACTCTCATCTCCACTGCAAACTGGAGCCAAGTCCCTTCCCAATTCCAAAACAGATTCACCTGTAAGTGTAGTGGTAGCACCTGCTGTGGAAGGCTAATACTCAGTAAAATTCAGACAAATTAAGTCTGTAATTTTCACCTCTATTTTTGGATTTTACATTGTCACCTACCAATCACAATTCTGAACTTTTTTTCTACAAAATGAATCAATAGCAACAACAATACTTGGATTCCTCTGGGCCTCTCACTTGCCACACTTTTTGAATTAGACAGTTTACGAGGAAATAATTTGTTCAGTAACGTTTTGGTAGGGAACAACAGCAATGCTGGTGTTCCCATTCTTATGGTGGGTATGCTTTATGAAAAAGACTCTGGAAAAAAGGTTTCTACATATGGTATTCTTCCCCCCTCCCCAATCATCTTCCAACTACTGCAGTACTGCCACTCTTTTACCACACCAACAGTTTTGTATTCAATTGTTTTAAACTATTTCTGCTGCTGTCAAGAGACATGCTTCTCTCAATCACTATGACTAAAGAAAATTACACATTTACTAACCTTTTCTGAGACTCTGAATGATTCTGAAGAGTTTTCAGTTCAGCCAAGAGGTGAGCTATCTGCAGAAAAAAAACAAAACCAAACAACAAACAAACAACAAAACACGCATCAACTTAGTCTGCTTGCTGTCAAAATCCAGCTCAGGGTTGGCTATTCTTCACTAAAATAGGAAGTGATCAAAATAACTTCAACTGAAATATCTTCCATCCATCATGCAAACATGTTTTATAGATTCCAACCCTCCTGTAAGAAGTTAAGTTATTGCCACCTCTCCTCTTGCAAAGAGCTACAAAAAGCAGGATGGCAGAAAGTACCATGGTTTCACATGCACTCTTTTCTAAACTACTGTGAATCCAGGGCTCAAGATTTTAACTTAATAGTTTATCAGCACAGTCAGATTCTCACAGCTTTATTAGAAGCACCCATCAATACCTGATAAGATGAAGCCTTCCAGAAGAGGTTCGGAAGACTATCAATAAAATAACCTGATTTTATCTAAATTGCCAGGTTAGCCTGACATACAGTTACCAAGGTATGACAATTCATTAACAATTGAAAAGGCAAAGTGCTGAAATTCAAGTTTCTCAAGGAAGGTCAGAAACCCACAACCAGAATACCTTGGTGCTCTCCCTGGTGATTTCAAAGATAGCTGTTTTAAAGGCTATGCCATTGAGGCAGACTGTTGACTTGGAATCGGGAGTCTGGAGCTCAGACAGGGTCAATGCACTAAGTTGCTCCTCAATGGAGAGAGCAAGGCCTTCACTGTTCAAGTTAACTTGGTCCAGAGCCTGCAGGAAAGAAAGCAATGTAATGAGGGATCACATTCAAGGCTGAGATTGAATTCAGTACTGATCTGCAGTCTGCATGATCTCTGCTGAGGACAGTGGGATTGAAAGAAGCTTTGCTATGCAATATGAAGAAAGAACAATTAAGAAACACTACTGGGTCAGACCAATAGTCCCTTTAACCCCTTATTCTGCCCCAAGATGAGACAGAATAGGGAAAGCATGTGAGCTCAGCCATTTTCTGTGCCCCAATCTCCTCAGATTCCCCCTCTCACAGCATTTAACAATTGCAGAATTTAAGATGTTAGGAGATAAACCTCTGCCTGTTCCCTTAATATCTGGACTTATCCTAGAACTGCTCTATATGACACGGCCAAGTTCTGAAAGGCTAGTCTACTTCAGTCAAGGCACTTACAGAGCTCTCAAAACACAAACCTTTCAAACATGCTACACTTGGGAACTTGTGCACTTTTCAAGACTAGGTTAAGATCAAGACTTTTGACATTAAAAAAAAAAAAGAAAAAAAAATTAATCTGAATTAAGGTATTTATAGAGACACAGCTGCCCCCATCGGTTATGCTGGGGAATTCTTCCATAGGAAGAATGCCCATCTAAAACCTCTCAGGATGTAAAACACACAGTCCGAGAAATGGCTTAATTCATATACCCCTAGCGAAGTGATGCAAGGGTGTTACAAAGTCTGTTAATTTACCTAAATACTTTCAAAATTTTCCACAAAAAACCCCCCACGCCACTACAACGTAGTTACCACTTTCAGTAAGGAGAGATGGCAGCAGCACTGACGGAGCCTCAACAGCATGGACAAGACATGGACAGTACTTGAGACCTGGGAGGCACTTTGGGAGTCCAATGTAAATTCCTTTTGACTGACCCCAAACTCTTGTGCAACTGCCAAGGAAGGAATACAAAACATTGAGAGCTCTTGGAGGCATTTCCAAGCAATGCCCAGCCACCTCCAGTAAGGGTTTCATCACTAAGAGACAAGAAGAAAGGAAATACCCGATTTAACACAGGAACCCATCAAACCCCACTTACAAAAAAAACAAAAAGGCACTGCCACAAATCAGGGTACCATACACCTTATACTAATACTGACATCTCCAAGCAATTAGAACTTTATTTCAGAAAGGAATTTTAGACCCAGGGAGGCTAAGAGATTTGCTCAGAGCTACAACAGTGAGAAAAGTCTTTTGGAATACTACAGTAGGATTCTTCATAACACCAGGGGAGCATTTTCCAAAGAATTTCTAAGTCCTGACCCCACATGGCCAGGTCTGTTCCTGCTCCTTAATTACACACTTAAGAGTCACTTCTACAGGTATTTTCAGGGAAGGGTTTGCTCAAACCTTTCTCAAATGGATTACCACCAGCATACTCTCTGCCTTCATTTTTCTGCTCTTGTCTCTTTAGGTAGGATTGTAGTGTTGACCTGGAAAAACAAGGCAAAGACTGGGGGATTTACAGCAGGAAAAAATGCAAGACAGACACAAGCTTAACAAAAAAGCTGATGAAGCATTACGGTAAGGAAGGTTTTGTGAAATATTTAGTCACAAAATTATCATTAAAAAACCCCAGTTTTGCTTAACTTAAATATGATCAAAACACAAGAGGAAGAAAGTCTGCTTACAGGAATACCTTGTGTATAATAGGAGCCAGCCCAATGGATAACATTCTTGATAACAAAAGGACATCTTTAAACACATATTTAAAAGGAAAGAAGACTTTACAGCAACACTGTCGAAAGAGACCCCAGGAGAACACAAAGTGACACTGGCTTGCATTACAGCTATCTGGAGAGGCCAGCATAATTTCTGACAGTATAAACAGCACAGGGCAAAGATGATAAATTCTCTCCTTTACAGGTGCTAGCACATCATCCTTTAGGAACCACTGTTGCAATTCCAAGTCTTTGGAGTCTTGAAATCAATGAGATTTAATTGTAAGGCTAGAATACAAATCTCATACAAGCCATGAACATACAGAAGGAAAAAAAAAAAAAAAGTCAGTTTCAACTATTACAGAACAAGCAATGTTTTTTCAAACATTCTTAACAGAGTCAGAAAGGGAAAAAAATTAACAGGAATTTGTCCAAAAGCTCTTCTCACCTCAAGTGGATGAGTCTGATTTTTCATACCAGTAAGAAACAAAAACTTTCAATAACCTTTCTTTACCCACATTCATACCTGGATCTTGCAAAGAGCACATTGTACACAGACTGCTCCTCTGCTGAAAGTTTTAAATTATGCAACTGCGTACTGCGCTGAGGCAGAGACACCTGAAGGAAAAAAATACATAGGATCAGATGCAAATAGTGCAAAACAATTCATACAGCATTCCAAGATTTAACACAGCAGTCTAAACCTCAGACAACAGCTGTTTCTTCATCAAGGCTATTTCTATTAATGCAGCTATGACACAACATAGATACTCATCCAACTCCAAACAGCCTGGTTAACACTCCAGATAAAAAATTATCCCAAATCATCCAATCACAAAAGGCATGGGCTACTAAGTATGGACTGCTGCATAACTACCACAGAGGGATTCAATTTTTTTGATGCAATTTTTTACAATGCAAAAATGCATTGTAAAAGTAGCTTCTCAGCTCCCCATTCAGAATCAGACAGTACACCAACACTACACTCTTTACAGGCTTACAGACACATCGCTGACCTAATACTCAGTTTAAAGACTATTTTTAAAGAGTATTGAAGAAAGCCAATGCCCCAGCACACACCAGATCCACCTGACACACAACAGCTTTGATTCTCAGAGATCTAGGCTACTTCTCTACTAAGTGGACACCTACTTGCAATTACTTGACACATAAATCACATGCACACAAGAATAACTAAAAGGGTTAATTAATTATTCTGTATATTTCTGCTTTCTGGATAAGCAAAGCATTCCACAAGCATTTGCTCCTCTTGCTCAAAAGGCTGCAGTAAACAGGAAAATCCACCCATTAACAAATTTATGCACATAACTAACTGGCTGCTGCAAGGAAAACAACAGAATGTCTCATAACTGAGGCTGAAGTTCTTACCAAGGGCTTGCCAGCTGAATCCAGCTGGTCCTTAGTTCTCCGTAATAAGAGGCTCCTGGTTAAGAGGCTTAGCCTCTCTCCTCCCTTCTTTGTATTGTTATCTACCTGGTACTTCCACACTTTGTATTCATCAAAAGGAGAGCAACGTAGAAACCTATCACAGGAAGGAAGGAAACTTCATATCAAGGTAAGAAGAGTTCTTCAGTTATTTTTGAGTGATAAGAACCAAATTTCTTGCTATCCAAACCAAGCCATCTCCAAATGCCACAGCTGCTAGGAGCAGTAAAACACTTCCATATAATGGCATCAATCACCTGTTTGCTCAAAAGTCATCACCACTAACACCATGAAAACATCTTTCTGATTCTGTACCCATCACTTCCTCTTTGCTCATTATGTCTCAAGGACCACCAGCCAATGAAGAAGACCAAGATGCAGAGTCAGTTGCTAAAAAGTGTATTTATTACTTCAAAACTCCATGCTTCTTACTTGAAATTAAATTTCAATTATCCAAAATGTATTTAAAATGCAAATTCTCCCTGGTTCTCTAACACCCTTCGTAGTCTCCCCCCACCTCAGCAATGAGGAGCAACAGAGTTTTAGCATTTGTTTAGAGAAGCTGAAGCATTCACCCTTTCCTTCAATGTCCTCTTAAGCTGCCCTGAGAGGAGAAAGGATTATCACACAAAAATTCTGTTCATTTAAATTGCTCTTGTGGATATTCATCTTGGAGACATAGGAGATGTGAAGTAATTTTCCTCTATGGAATCAAAACAGCTACACACGACAGCAGACATATGGTCAGCCTCGTGCAATGCCTCAACCACAGTCTTTGCAATCCAGTGCCTGAAGTGTTAATATAACTTGTCTCACTACCCCATATATCTTAGAAACTACTCAAACTTAGAAACAACTTCATCACTTCATCAAAGAATTACCAGAATATGAGCCCTGTTCATGTGTTCACATGCAGCCAGCTCACCTCAGGAGAGAGTACATGTCCAGCAAGTTGTTCTGTATCGGCGTCCCAGTGACAGCCCATCTGGTGCCGGCTCTCAGTTTGCACACAGCTATAGAGGTTTGAACTCTGGGGTTTTTAATATTGTGAGCTTCATCCAATATAACTCGAGCCCAGGCTACCCTGAGCAGAGGGGAACAGGGAGATGATCCACTCTGAAAGAAAAAGACTATAGCTCAGAGTAACTCTCTAACAGAGCCACAGGCAAACAGATTTTTCCAGCAAGAAGCCTCTTCGTGATGTTAGTCAGCAGCAGTCTGAGCTCTTACCATCATTTAAGAGATGCCCTCCAAACAAAAGAAAAAAATAAACCAAAAAACCCAAACCCCAACAAACAAAAAAACACACACAAAAAGAAAAATCATCTCTTCAAAGCTTCTATGGAAGTTTCTAAGCCAAAGAATAGAACGTTTGCCTGATCTTAATAATAATTTCTAGTATTTTGCTGTTTTTCTTTCTTGCTTCTAACATTTTATTGCCTCTTTACTCACAAGAGGCATTTCATATCAGTAGAATTTTGCTAGGCCAGGGCCAAGGACCACATATAATTATTCTGATCTCTCTACAGCTTTACAGATGCCACCGTGAACTTTCAGGAAGTTCAATGTCTCTCACTTCCTTTAAGAGCTACATCTAAATCTGTACACAGAGGTAGGAAACAACAATAGCCACCAGCAAGGGGTGTCCTCTATACTACGTAGCCAAGTTCAGTTAGCATTCAGCAATCACTTCATTATTTTCATAGCCTCACAAATACAGTGCTGCTCCTCAAGAACACAGCATGTAAGCTGCTGCAGTCTTGGTTCAGACTGACCCTGAGCCCAGGCACAACAGGTTTCTGGTAGTTGAAAGTGACATTGGTGTTCTTTACCACTTGAAGTGCTGAAAAGGAGAGTCTAAAAGCAGTAGGAGATTCATCACTGCGCTCTTAAGTTACCTTTTAAAGACATGTCAAGTGTATTCAGTGTAGTGTATTCTCTATTACTACAGAGAAGATTTATTGTGAATACTTTTCCCCATTGTCTTTCTGCAGTTTACAACCCTTTCTTTCATCTTTTTATATTTATTGTGTAAACTCAACAGGTGATTTAAAGGAAAAAAACAAACACACACACACAAACCCCCCAACACAAACACAACAGCCACAACACAAAAACCCCTACAACCAACCCGCTGCTCAGTATAACATACTAAAGGTGCTACTTGAAACAATAATGGCTTGCAACACCTCAGAACCAAACATGAAGGCAATCTTCATCTACAATATGGCTTCTCACCCCGACATCATGGTCCTCAGCTGGAACTTCCCCCTCCTCTTTGCTTGTGGGAACCTCCTTGGAAAGGATGCTGTAGGTCGTGACAACAACATCATATTCGGAGAGCCTGCATAAAGGGAAAGTAGTAATCAGGAGGAAGAACAAATGAGGAATTAATTTTGCAAGACAGGCAAAATGCATGCTGACAGGTTAAGAACAACACAGTTCAACATGAGCTGAAATACAGCTTTACAGAAAACTCAGCTTTACAGTAGTCAAAAAAGAACACGTCCCCATTTTATGGGCACTGGAAATAGACACAGCAAGCTCAAGACGACAGTAAGAGACTGTGGTACAGAATGCACAGCACATAAGATGAATCCTACTTAGAAACTGCTACCTAGAAACACTGCTCAGCATCACCTTAAGCAGTGTAGAAAATTTTCCGATTTATACACCCCCACCAACTATAAAGCACAAGCATGGAAGAAACTGCCACTGACGGTCTCGGCAAGCAAGAAATGTTTTTGAGAATATACACAGTTTGTGGGCTTTTCTTTGTTTTTGGGTTTCTTTTTTTGGTTTGTTGTGTGTGTGGGGGGGGTGTTGTTTTTTTTGTTATTTGGTTTATCAGCCTGTACCAGAACCACTCAGCATGGCTCCAGGCCACAGAAGTTTTGCTATATACACCTTGACAGCAGACATCAGACTGACATTCTGGATCCTCCACATTTCTGTACTTTAGGTTGTTCCATCATTCCACCACTGAATTTCAGCTCTGATATACACAATCTCCTGCTTAGTAGTATTTTACCTTTCCTGATCACATTTATGGTTTAGCACTTACACCTCTGCGTGTTTATCTCTGTTTGGTCCGTGGTACAAATAGACCCTCAGTTTGCCACAGCCTACGCGTCTGTCAATCTCTTTCTTCCAGTGATGAATCAAGGATGCAGGACAAACGATTAAAGTACTGCAGGAAGGGATAATAGTGGAATCTGCAGGGAAATATTGCAGACAAGTTTCAACGTCTTCAAATTAGGCTACAACAAAGAAGTCTGCTAAAGGAACTCCTCTCCAGTGAAGACAGGCTGAGAGAGTTTGCGTTGTTCAGCCTGGAGAAGAGAAGGCTCCAGGAAGACATCATTGCAGCCTTCCAGGATCTGAAGGGGGCCTACCAGAAAGCTGGGGAGGAATTTTTTACGAGGGCTTGTAGTGATAGGACAAGGGGTAACATCTTCAAACTGAAAGAGGGCAGATTTAGATTAGAAGTTAGGAAGATTTACTTCACCATGAGGGCGACAAGACACCGAAACAGGTTGCCCAGGGAAGCTGTGGATGCTCCACCACTGGATGTGTTAAAGACCAGGTTGGATGGGGCTTTGAGCAACCTGGTCTAGTGGTAGGTGTCCCGGTCACGGCAGGGGCGTGGAACTAGATCTTTAAGGTCCCTTCCAACCCAACTCATTCTACGATTCTATAAAATTCACAACTAACAGATCCATTTTTCCTGTGAGCAGTTTGTGAACCAGACATCTCTCCATTGCATTCTTAGTAACTGTTAGTTCTGGGTGGAAAAAACCTCTACTTAAACACTAACACATCACCTCCTGTCTGCTCAGAGTTATGCTATACTGGTGTCCTTGCCTTTCGATAAGCTGAAAGGTTAGAATTCAAGAACTAACTCTGATCTTCCCTAGAGTACAGTACTAAATAAATTATTCTTTCCTATTCTAGAACACTAAAATGAACCGCACTGGAAAGACAAACACACAGTTAGTAAACTTGGCTAGGTGGCAAAAAAGTAGTCCAAGCAGTTTCATGAGGATGAAGACTGTAGCAGTTTGTTGACACAGAAATAATGCTCTCTGAAAAAAACTCTTAACATCTCTTATCTCTGTGGACAAGACAAAAGTAATTGGAGGGGGCAGAAAAAAAAAACCAACAAACACACACACATACCAAAACAAGTCCCAGGGACATATGAGTAGTAACTATTTTAAGTCCTTATGCTATGAAAACAGCATGTGCTGGCTTTAACTGGTTCAGGAAACTAATCAACAAAAACTAAATCCTGAAACAATGTCACATAGTGAGTTGAAAAATTCTACACATCCAAAGGAAGAACAAATGACACTGATCAAAAGAAAGGCCTTCCAAGGGAGTGCAGTAAATATTAAGCCTGATAGAATTTTCCTACAGAATGGAAGTGAGCACAGATAAAGTGTTGTTTTACAAGCCATTAACCTATAATGCTTTAGGCATTTCAAATGGCACTGCATCATAATGTACATACTGTATAATGGAAACAATTCCATACCATCTTTGGATAGCCACATTTCTAATTTCTCCTTTCTCTTCTCTTTTTTCAGCTGCTTCTGGGCCAGAATGAGAGCGATCATCGTTAGAGTCTTCCCCAAGCCCATGTCATCCGCTGGGAAAAGACACACAGAAGCTGTGATGACCTACAGAAATGAGCCACCCTAGAATAGATCTACACTGAAGTAAATACTGCAACAGAAATTGCCCCAGGAAACCCAGGAAATTAAAATACACTTATGACCATTTCAAGATGTGATTTCATTACCGATTAATAGACAAAGGGCACAGAAAAACAAGCCCCTTTGACATGCCTGCAAAATAGTTATTGGCCTCTGAGTAAGTTATGTGCCAAACTGTTGCTGCCATAAATCTGGCCCCAAAAATCCACTTTCCTCTTCTGTTGCTTACCCAGAATTCCTCCACACGGCCTCTGATTCTCTCTCCAGAGTAGCCATGAGAGCGCCTGTTTTTGGTGGGGCAGCAGTGGAACCTAAGAGGGCAAGACAAAGAATTTGAAGGAAACACCTTACAAAGTTCAGACACTTCTGCTTCCTGTACCGAATTATCCAGCTGAACTGTCCTACTACAGTCTTACTAAAAGGAGTTTGCCTACCAGTTTGTCTCCCACACAGATAGGGATATCCAAAATAAGCAAATTCTGCGGACAGGTGGTCAGCAGTACCATAGATCAGTCTTGCCAGTGATTTATGTGCCTCACAGTGCTCTGACAGCAAGTAAAGATGGCTTGTTCAGGTGTAAAATCCACCCAAGCCTACCTTGCTCACAAAAGGCAGCACTGTAAAGGAGAGGGACTGAGAACACTTCCCTTCTCCCACCAAGTCAGAGACCCTTACAGACTCTTACAGGACAAGAAGAGGGACCGCATAGAAAAAGCTGCTCTTTGGCAGATCAGAACAAACTACTCCGGAGCCCATTCAGTTGGACAAACTCAACCATCTGCAACACTTTTTCAAAATACTATTTCTTATAGCTCACTGGGACACCTAACGGAGAAAAGAATAATAAGAAGGTTCTCAGTCTTTTCCTCACTAGGGACCTTTCTCTGTTCTGCCAGTCATGTACAGATGGTTGTGGTTTGGTTGCTTTGAAGCACCACTTCACTCAGGCACTAAATATTCTGAAGACATCACAGCAAGAGGGTAGAAAGAACATCAGTATGGGCAATCTGAAGCAACTCTCATGGATCAAAAATAATTAGACCACCTCCTTCCAGCAGAGCTAAAATTGCACAATACTTCAAAGTGTGAAAGGACAGGATGCTCTAGGATATCACCCAGATGTAACACTTCATTCATCAGCCTGACATCCTCCATCCTTGCCAACTCACCTTCAATCCAGAGGGATCTTCAGCTGCTGTCTGCTCTGCTGGACATGATTCTAGAGATTTGTGAAGATGATTAATAGCCTCGCTTGTGGCACTGTGGACAGCCCTGATTCGGTCTTCTGTCATTCTTCCTCCATATAGATTCTGCATGCCAGAGTTCACTGGAAAGATACAGTATTATACATGAGATGGGTTTACAGCACTAACTTTCCCAAGCAGATCTTTTATCACAGAGGTTGATCTTGGTGGCTACAGAGGCCTGGGGAAAAAATATGCAGCTCACAGTAACAAAAAAGGTTTAGTACACTCACGTATATCCACAACTTGCAGGATTATTTCAGAAATAGTCTTCAACCAGTGTTCTCTTTATTGAAGAAAAAAAAACAAAAAAAAAAAGTCTTTCTGTACTTACTTCCAAAAGTGTGGCCATAATATTCACTGGAACCCAAAGCAGCAGCAGCAGCGGGGTGACAGTGTGAGCCTGAAGACATCTTTGCTGTAGGATCCTGGAGCGGCAGTGGTGTTACCAACTTTGTACCACCAGGCCTGCCAAACAAGTGAGGCAAAGGTTCCTCAACGCAGCCGCTGCTTTTGCCATCCTCCCCTTAAGAAGAAAGGAATCACACATTGAAAAGATTGCACAATGGACCTCAGAGACCCACGTTACAGCCCAGAGAAAGGCCTTCTTTTTTCCCCCAATAGTCTGCTTGCAAAATATTACTAAGTAGTCAGTGGGCATAACATCAGGGTAGCAGGTTACCATATCACCCAAGGCACCGCAACTACTACCATGCGTGCTCTTAGCTGCTCCTGTGCGACAGGCCACACAGTTCAGCTCAAGCCTCAATGTGTTGTTTATACCAACACTGTGAACTTTGCAACAGTGATGAGATTAGCGCAAACATAAGGTCAGTTTTGCACACTGTTCACAGAGGATTCATTCCTTTTAAAGAAATCCTTCTTGTCAATGTTTTGGTCACAAAAAACATCAAAACATCCAAGAACAAATTGATCAAGAACTCAGGATTTTTTCTCTCCTTCCTGGAAAGGTCTGTCTTGCTTAAAATTGGGTATGGCACAAGACATTGGGACTGCTTGTTGTGTGATGGACTGAGTTACTGGAGAACCTTATTAGAGAGCCTCAATTTTCAGAGTTTGCAAACTGGATCTTTTCATCAACACAATTGATATTATGATCACAAAGTAACTCTCCTGTTGAGGTGATCATATGGGTAACTCAACAAAATGCCTGCCTAACACAGGTGATTAATACTAATTAATAGAATTAGGAAGTCACTTTACAGGAATGGCACACTGGAAGCTGCTTATCTTGCATCTGGTAACAAACATTCAGGCACTACAATCAAACATGCTTCAACAGCATAGCACTATACGGCAAGAAAGAGGGAGTTAATGCTTTGCTGGCGAGCTCTCAGACATACCTGCCTCAGTCACATAGCCAGAGCTGGAAACAGAATTAGCCCCGGGTCCTAGCCACAGGAGGAAGCTCTCTTAGAAAACCACTACACTTCAGAGGAAACATTTGAGTTGTTCCTTTATCCTCTCCCAGACACACACTTTTCAACTAACCCTTTTCATCTTCAGTGAATCTCGACAGACAAACTTGATATAGACTACATGCCATATATAAGTTTATTCTATTTCCTCAATACTAACAACTATAGTTAAAACAAACTGGTTTGCAAAGTTCCGGGGAAAAAACCCAACAAACTAGCCCTACCTTTTTCAGTATTTGCTGTTGAAATGTTAAGAGCGCTGAGTGCAGCTTCCAAATCCTGGACTTGCTTTAATAACCGTTCCCCTTTATCTGGCAGCAGCTGAATGTTCACTGTAGCCAGTGTACTCTGCAAAACAAAAACAAATACAAAACCCAAGTGTGCTTACCAAACTCTGCCAACACAGAACAATCAGCTCAGCAGTTTAAAAACACAAATCACTATGGCATAAGATTAGTGTTTTGATATTGTTCTACAATTTCCAAAACCATTTAAATGTTATTAACTGTGATCAAATAGTCTTTTAGCAGAACATAAAACTAAGCATTAGTGTACTTCAGAAGAGAAGATGCAAGGCCTCCCCCTTTCTATGAAACAGGGTAACAGGTAGTCAAGTGACTCAGACAACCTTAACATTTCTCAAAGCACACCATGTTCAACCTACTTGCACATTTCTTTCTAAACTAACAGGAAAAACATCTGACTGTTTGAGATTCTGTTCTGAGCTCTAGGCAATCAGGAGGTTTTAGAATAAAAACCATAGAACATATTTGCCAGCAAAGAGACAGGTTGTTTATTTTATCTTAGCGTGAGCTTTCATGCCTAGACCACTCTTAGTCCACAAGAGAGACCACCAGCAATAAACACATTATTTTAAAAGGTTAAGCTGGCTGCATCTTATGCAAATTACTTTTTGGGTAAGAGACAAACTCAGGCAGGTCAGAACTGAGCACCTTCAATGAAGAGGGTTGTATTACCTTAGGGGCAATTGTCTCATACATGGCTTAAAACAACCAGCAGGTGCCTAGGCCCCATTTCCTCCCTTGCCACATCTTCCTAAACCATTAATGTATTTTGAGCTTCTGCCACGAGGGGATACCATCTTCTGATGCCTGCTGCAAGTAAGGGAAGCCACCTTGAACACAGAACATAAAAAAAAAAAATAAAATAGGTGCAATACATGATAAATTACCTTCTTCTGCTTCAGCTGCACTACAAGGTGATTGTGAAGAGCTTTAGGGTCTTGGGATCCTTCCATGTGATGTGATGCTGCAGCACCTGGCAAAGACATCCCCCGAGTACTCTTCCCTGATTTTTCTGACGGAACCTCTCTTGATTGCAAAACCTCAACTGATTTCTCAGGTTTACTTTTACCTGATGAGGAATAAACAAACCCTGCTTCATCACTGTCACTGCCAGAGACTTCACCAGCAGGCTGTCCCAGCCCCAGCCTAATTTGTGTCTTGGGCAGCACTGCTTTTGTTCCTCCCTTCAGGGCAGCATGTTGTAATGCCAACTGTGGGACTGCGGGGGAAGTCACATCATCTTCAGACATCAGTTTTATTTCTCTGCTCTTCTGACCAGTGTATTCTTTCTCTCTGGCTTCTTCATCCACACAGCTTTTTAAGCTTTTCTCTCCAACCTGCGCCTCCTCTGTAGGCATGGTACTTGTACTTTGTTTTCCAAAACTTAGTGGAAAGAGCTTTGATCTCCCACCTGGCTCTTTCTCTACACACTGGGAAGATTTATTGGATTCTTTGCCACTGCCACCTTGTTTCTCTTCCTCCCAAAGGGTGTTTTTCTCTTTCCAAGTCTCAGAAGGGGCAAGTTTAGATTCAGACGCTGTGCCCTTCTTAAGTTCTGGATCACTCCTGTTTCCCATAGACTGCTGCTTTTTAGTGTTCATCCTTTCTAGAGGTTCTTTCTCTAGGGAGGAAATGGAGCTTGACTTCTTTTCTTTATGCAACACCAGCACACTCTCTTTCTCTGCTTTTACTCCTTTTACTTTACTTTCCTCTCCATTTCCTTGTTTAATTTGTTTCCAGGATGAGAGTTCACAATTCTTGTCTATCACTTTGAATGGATTTCTTTGGCCACTAGGATTGAAGAGAGGTGCTGTGTTGGGCTGGGATTCTAAGGCTTTTGACACTTTGGTAGCTTTTGGATCCTGCAATTTACACAAATAAATTAATGCTAATTTATAAGTTATTAAAGCCTACTAACTATACACACAGCCTGCTTGTATCAAGCAAAACTTCATTCTCTATAAACATCATCTTTCCTATCATTGTAACAGGATCAGGAAAAACATTTTACAAGGAAAACAAAACTACTGTTTTTCTCCTTTCTTTACCATCCCCCTGAGTTTTTTCAGGATCAAGTCCCAACAGCATTAACATCAAGAAGAGAACACAGACAGAGATCAAACCCAAGTTTCTTTTAAGACTGGAGAACAGCGATTGCTTTGCACAATTTAGGAATAAGAAGTCTCATCTGGAGGACAGAGCCGACATGCTTTTCAGCTAGAAAATACAAACTCTCACACCTGGTAGTCCTAGAGACAATTACAGCATACAGAATGAAAAGCCTTGCTGGAATAAGCAGATACTCTAGCACAAATGAAACAGGCATACCTGCCAGGGGATGCTTCCACACCATTTCTTTCCATTCAACTTACTTTTAAGGCATCGGTAAAATAACCTGCCAAAGAATAAAACGAGGTTTGAACTGCAGGAGCCAGTTAAAGGAACTCTACGCATTCTTTAAAAGCACTTTGTACAAAAATATTACAGACCAGTTCTCTTAATCTACACTTTACATCCAGACTTATACATAGATAAGGCCATGAACAGTGGCAACAAAACTTTTTACAAAAGCACTGTTCTCTGGATAAAGATACCCAGGGTTTTGGGTTCTTATTGGGTTTTTCACTGTTGTTTTTTGTGGGTGGTTTTGTGATGGGTTTGTTTGTCTATTAAAAAGATACCTGCTCAGGCAAAAATAGCGTCTTTGTTCAGAACCTCAGAAGTGTCCTATGATTTCAAGGTATAAGAAAACAGCTATTCTTTTAGTTACACTGCATAGGTTAACTAATTTTTAAAGCACATCAGGAGCGGAAAAACACTGGATGTGATCTTTTTTTCTAAACTGGCAGCCAACCAGGACTACTGCAAAAACTATCAGAATAAAAATGGGTGAATTCAGTGAAATTATTGTGAGCCCTAGATGAACCCAACCACAGGGCCACGCTCAATTCTACTAAAACCAAACATTATCTGATCACTTAGCTTTACATCATTGCATAAATCAGCTAAGAAAAACAGTAAACATTTTTTAAACATGCAAAGTCTTTGAGGTCATTTTCAACTATGACGATTCTGTGAAGTGAAGGCCTCTAAGCTAGATGAGCCTTTTCAATTCTAGAAGGAAATTACAAGCCAGCTGCCATCGAGGTATTACAAATTTTTAAAGCTGCAAGTAACTTTTGTCTACACTTCGAGAAACTTACTGATACTCATCACTGTACTGCTGCTGAACCAGGACTTGCAGTTCCACCATGCATTCCTCATGGATCAAGCAGTGAGAAGCAGGAATACTGAAAGAAGGAAAAGAGAAAAGAGGAAGAATAGAGACAAGACAAGCTGCCCAGGGAACAGCAACGGCAAAAACAATTACTAGGGACAAAGTACTCGGAAATTCCTCGCAAAGACTATGTGACTAAGGAAAGTTTACGACTGCTGACATAGTACTGAATATCCCTCAAAACAGAGTGGGCTGGGAGAAGTGCGGTGGAAAGGGGGCACCCAGCAGCACAGCATGGGGGAGGCCCTCCCGCCTCCCCTCCCCTGCACCTACGGCGCCGGGAGGACGAAGCCGCAGGCCGCTGGGCCCTGCGCTCCGCACACGTAGAAGCTCTTCCCCTTGTTGGGGCCATCGCGAACGCCAGTCTTCAGGAAGCAGAGGGACCCTAGAGGGTAGAGAAAAGAGGTCAGACCGAGACCGAGACCGAGACCGAGACCCTCACTCCCCGCCGCCCCTCACCATGCTCCTCGCACGGAACAGCCTCCATGCCCCGTCGACAGCTGCCACGCCTACTTTTGAAATCGGCCAATCCTACACAGGGCCTACGGATTGCCCAATGAGAGCGGGCCAAGGGAGTGATGGAGCCAATCGCCGCTGCGCTATGAATTCACTGCTGCCCGCCCCCAGTTCAGCGCAGGTTCTGCTTTCGGAGGCCTGGGGGAGAGGGCGGGAAGAGGAAGCACGCGCTGCCAGTGGCGGGCTCTCAAGTAGGCGTGGCCACGAGAGCAGGGCCTCCGGCACGGCCCACCCGGCGGCAGCGCGTCGGGGACTCCCTCGCGGCCGGCACGGGGCGCGGGGCCCGGGGTTACGGAGAATACAGCCGGGCCCTGGAAACCAGCAGTCCACTGGTGAGACCTATGTTCCACCCAGGGTATCCCCTCTACTGTCGAAGTGCAGTTCCAAGCGCCGCATCCAGAAGTTCAATGCACTTTAAAAAGTAAAATACCTAAAAATAGATTTAAGTTGGAATAACGGTAGTGTAAACGAACACCACGGACCATCAGGAACTGCAGATAGTTTTCTTTTATATTTAAGATGAGGGATACAGTTTTATAAAATGTGTGTATTTCTTAATTACGGCTTTTGTTAATGACAATTCAAGTGAGATAGTGACTCTGGTAATAACAGGATTATGGAAAGGTTATACATCATGTGCATACAAAAATATTAACAACATTTACACTAAATAACAGATTAGTGAAATTAACACTGACAGCCAAATTCAGTCACAGTGTAAACGGGTGCAACTCCACTGACCTGCCTGAAGGCTGAATTTAGCTTAGTACCTGTGTGAAAAACCTGTGTTTTACACAATACTAATGATTCTGTGCTTTCACACGTGCCTTGGAATTATTCCTCCTAAATACACACTGGTTTGGGCTAGCACCTGCTTCAATACAATGCACACATACATATGATGCAGACATACATACTTGCATTTGCCCTTTTCACATCCAGCAGCAGCTTTGCTCAACTTGTCTTGAAGCAGGAATATAAAATAAAAAGGGATACAGATAAAACACTTAAAGCCATCCGAGGCGACCATGTACTTTAAGGAGCACCGAGTACTATGAAACATCTGTGATTGTAATGTTATTGATAGCAATAATGACCTCAGCACAGGGCATTACTGGTAAATATTGGGATTTTAAATTTTTTTTTTTTTAATGAGTGCCCACAGGTGCCAATTTACCTAACACAGTAGAAGCAAAAAATACAGGATTAAGGACTTTGTTTCATTCCTGCGTTATGCAAAGATCCATCTCACTGGTGCTTAAGTGTTCTTGCTTTTGCAGCCTGTTCTTAATCAGCAAACCATGTACTGAATTTTAAGCATGCAGTTAAATATTACATGGGAATGTAATGGGATTCAGGCTAGTTCATAAAGTCAAGCTGCTTGTCCAGAGATGGACATAAGCTTGTGCTGAAATGTATTTCTGAGTTGGGAACACAGACAAACAGGATGTCTAAATACAGTACTGGACTGAGGCTCTGCCTCGAAAACAGTTTGGTTCTGTGCCTCCGAGTAAGTGACATACAGCCATAATTCAGTAAGCGTACACTCAGTTTTTGCCCAGATGGAAACATCCTGCCCCTGATTTCCAAACATTCTGCAGGAAAAAACTCATACAAACCACTTCTGGGGGAAGGTGGAGCCACAGGGGAGCAGACACAGAGTAAACAAATCAAGTCCATTTGCTACTGACACCTACCTCCAAGAAATTACCCTACACTCTTACATTTCCCTCTCTCTAAAATAAGCAGTAAGGCAGGGCTGTAGCCCCCACAAAGCAAGGAAGGGGACAGTCCAGGAAGGCACAGAAAGGTTCCTCAAGCTTGGCATCCTTGCATGATCTACCTCATCCCTCTTTTCGTAACAGACCTTTCCACCTTTGCAGCTTGTTTCATTGCCAGTTGCTTGACCGTTGCCGAGCTCCCCTTTGGCAAGCAGGGCTGATCAACCCTCAAACCAAGGCCTAACAAGGTAATGTCTGTACAGTGCTTAAGAACATGCAAAGTGCAATATAAGTGCCAAATGTTCTTATTTTAGATTAATGAATTAATACTCCAAGAAATATATGTGCTGAGGTAACTACAGCTTAAATACTACATTCCCTCGTGATAAAAAAAAAAAAAAAAAAAAAAAAAGCGCCAAACTCAGAGAACTTTTCTCTCTAGAAAAGATGAAATATGACTATGAAGTGGTAATGCCTTATTTATATTCTGTCAAGCTTACTACAGCCATAGAGTGCCCTTTTAGTAAAAGCAAAACTGGGGAAGTTCTCAGAGAAACTAAGAATTCTGCCCTGATGATTTCCTCAAACACCATCTTTGTGATACTTCCAGTACAGGTCTGCTTCCACCCTTTGCATCTAGAGAAGCTGGTGTCTCATAATGCAGAAGCAATGCATAATCCAGTTTCAGAACTAGCATTCTGAGGACCAAATAGCCAGAAATATCTGCTTGGAAGGGTAAGTAGGACCATAATATAGAGGAGCTCTCTTGAAAGGTTCAGGTTTTGTCCCTTAGGGTTCCATGCCCCACCATTCAGGAGTCTGTGACAGTTAAGGCTCAATGTAGTATCCAGTGTCAGAGTGCTCCAGCTGATTATCCTGGTGATTAGAATACGATTGATGTGATAATGAATTAAACACTGCACGTAACTTTTCCTTTTTCATTCCTGTACCAGCTTTGGCCAATAATGGACCCAAGATTCAACAGACTTAATAATCTATCTAATTGATAAAACCAAACCCTGCATTCCTATGCACTGTGTGATAAGATTTAAGACAAAAGAATCAATAGCACCCCTAAACAGTAAACAAATACTGTCATAAAAGTACCAGAATTCATCTGGATTTCAAAAACTTGGTTCAAAAAAACCAAACCACATCCCAATAAGGTACCCTGGTCCTGCTGAAACACTTAACAACTGTAGTAGGTGCTGCTTAGTGGTTTCATTCTGTTTTCTTACTCACGAGCTCCTGTCAAATATTCCCTTCATCAATGCTCTGCAACTGAAGTCTCTGGCTAGCGTGGGGCCTGACACCACGCCGTGTGTTCATACCGCTTCCCGCAAGAGTCCGCACAGGGAACAGAGCTCCCGGTAAAGCATCTTCCCCAAACAAGCTGATTTTCACATCGGCTTCGATAGCTCTTGCTAAACTGGATGCATAGCTGTCCAGAGATTTATGGACCTCAGCTTTTACATGAAGAACAGAATTCTTTGCACCTTCTGAAAACAAAAAAATGCAACATGTTAGAAAATTGATCAGCATAGCAGTGCAAATGCTTGAAGACAAATATTGATCCTTTTGTAAAGGTATTTTGCAGAAGGCATGATCATAGCTACCCTACAGCGTGCATTTACTAATGATACCCAGGGTTCCTAAACCACTCTGTAGACACGAAACTTCAGTGACCTCAGCAGGCCAAGCAGAGAAAGATTACCCCCAGTTCAAGTGAAAAAATTAAGATCTGATGAAGCAAACTGTTTATATGCATGCATTTAACTTGGAAGTGTATGCTGAATCATTTTCTGAATCTGAACTTGTGCACTCAAGACTTTATTGGTCTGAATTTGTACCAAACTGCAGTTAACAGCCCAATTTCTGCTTACTACTTGGAGTCCAGGGTTCGGGACAATAGGAATTGTCTGGCACAAGGCAAGAATTCATGCAGACGACGGGAACAGAATCTTCAAATTTTACTTCCTCTGTTGTAAGAACAATTTACAGCCTTAGAGGGATTCTCAGTGTATCTGAACTAAGATCTCACACTTCATTGACAGGAACAGTGCGATTTAAGAGCTATTTTATGATGTTCTTTAAGCCCAGACACCAGATGCTGTGTTTATGGATTAACAGTCCCCATATTCCAAGGGCTTCTTTCCAAGTAGTGATTAAAATCATCAGTCTGCTGTCCTTAAGTTTAAATTTGTTCCAGCCACATTGTAGGACCCACTTCCACTTCTGATGGGGAAGCTGTAGAGCTCTCCATGGCAGAAGAGTTTGAAGACTGCAGTTGCAAACAGTAGTGTACTACTTCCTGGGGTTTTTTTATTACCTCAGATACACCTGCTCTTCAGTGTTGATGGAGTTGGCTTTGGAGCATCTATACACCTCTCTAACCACCAACATGTTAGGCAACACAGGCTGCTGAAATACTTTAAAGTCTCAGAGATACTGAAAACGGTGAGACATACCAGTGAGACTTGCTAAACCTGCAGGGAACTTATGCACTAAGACCTCCCTCTTCCACTGAGCTGCACAAAAAATTAGATGCCTGCTCCTATGTCATCACTCAGAAAGATAATGGGAAACATATGGTAATGTTTTTGTCCAAGGAAATAATCAGCTCATGCTGGGAAGAGGGTAAAAGTGAATTTTGCCAACATCTTCTAAAGAAAATTCCACAGGAGGAGTCTTCTCATTATTTGAGAATCATAAAAGTCACTCAACTTTTATAATTACTTGATTCTTAGAGACATTCTGCTCATTTTTGTACTGTCCACAGTAATTTCTTGTCTGGTAAATTCAGCTGTTATTATCAAGTCTTCTAGTCCCTGTTGTTGTAACTATCAGCTGAAATTAAACTAACTTTGCCATATTTTACACAAGATCACAGCTACACTTTGCTAGCACAGAATCAACGAGCTAACTGAAAAAAAAGGTGCATGTGATTTATCTATTTTCACCGGTATGTTCTGACAAAAATACTCAGTAAGTGAAGTAAAGGTACAAAAAGTGAAACAGAATGAAATTATATTCAAGCCACTAAAGTCTAAAAATGGAAGAATTTCAAGTCTGTGAATGAGAAAGTTGAGAGAAGGCAACAAATGAGAAACACTGGGATAATGGAACCAGAGTATGAGGGCAGGAAAATGTATTCCCTGAGAAACAGATTGCAACACTGCTGTGCAACATAAATAATGTGTATGCAGGGAATCTGAGCTCTAACTCTTGTCCTTGTCTGTTGCTACTTGAGAAACGGAAGAAAGACTTGATCTTACTTTATGTTGTACCTGCCTGAATGGTGAGGTCTATCAAGGTGAACTGTGGTCAGGTGTGTTTTAAGGCAATTCAGAAAGTCCTGGAAGGCTTCCTGAGCAGGCAATATATTTTGTACTGAGCATTTCCATACTTACCCCTAATCCCACCTTTAATTTGCTCTACTTCATCTTCAAATGTCACTGAACTCCTCCTTCGAGGAGGACAGATGCAGTGTGGGGCATGAGGGCCATCTGAACTATAATCTTCAAGAAGCATCGTATCTGTTCCTGAAACAAAGCAAGACCTCTCAAACAAAACAGAGTAGCACTGGGATAAAATATTTAAGTGGTGGCAAAAGCTTTTCAGTCCACAGCAATTCCTTCAAAAGATGTCTAAACCCAGCTTTTGCTAAGAAACTTCATTTCAAATTAAACACTGCACAGAAAAAGAATGAGGTCAGAGTTTTTGCTGACAGGTTTTTGAAATGTTTTCTCATTAGCCATCTAAAACCTCAAGCAGTGCCAAAATGCTCAGCTGCAGAGCTTATAATGTCACTAGGACAGCAGACAAAGGTGAAACCTTACATTCAGTAAATGAAAGGTAAAGTTGAGGGCAACCTCCTTTATTTCCTGACCAAGAAAAGAGGCTAACAATGGCTACCTGTGAGGCAGACAGCCACAGCTGCCAAATGTCATGCTTGTAATTAAACCTGAATGGAAATCCAAACTGGGGGATTTTTCTGTTCAATTTAGTTTGTCTCTAAAAACCTGTTTGACTTTCTTGAGGTGTAGTTTAACAGGAAAAAATCCTCTGCTGGTTGGGAATGATTTTTTTCTGATGAGTCTTTTTTTCCAGTTTACAAGTCCTTTTTTTTTTTTTTTTTTAACTTTTTTTTTATTTCACCACCCTGCATTTGATTTCTCCTTTCAAATATAAAACAGAGTTTACAAGCACAAAGAAACTAATCTTGTCATCTCTGCAATGCTTTCACACAAAGGCCGAGACTGCAGCCTAGACCTCCCTTGCAATGCTGGTCCCTGCCATGTTAAGGGAGGAGTGGAGCAAGGATGTCAGGGAGACACTAGGACAGTGCTGACTGAGAAGTCCTCAGGGAAACTGCTGTTGGAAGACATGGCTCGAACACATTCAATGTGGGACACCCAAATTAATTATTTTTGCAACAGGGAGGTGTTCCAACACCCATTTTACAGAAAGTGAAAGACATCACTGGGGGTGTACCTCTAGACAACATACTGGTCTAGTCTTTGTTGACAATTCACTGTGATACTGCAAAGGGATAAACTTTTTAAGGTGAAACTTGCGTGTCATGTCGTTTATCTCCCTCCAGTCCACAAGAATGAGCTGCTGTCTTAAATCACAGTCCCAAATAAACTAACAATTTTCTGAGCTGTTTTGTAGATCAGCTGGGTTTGAGGCCATCTGCTGAAAACAGCAGACTCTTACTGATCTCCAAGGGTACTGGATCCTCCTCAGAAATGCAGTGTGCAATGGAAAGGTGGCACTAGGAAGAAAGAGACACTTTCTTCCATGCAGCAGAATTTTTTCTATCTTTTTTTCAAATGCACTAGTACAGTGTAGTTTTTGTAACTAGCCTCTTATTCTCACAAGGTTGGTCTTCGTCCTTGGCATAACTGATCCTAAGGCAGCATTTCCAGCAATTGGGACTCAGGTCTCACTTCATATTTTGCGTGCAGCTGGCACCACTTGGATTCTTTTACCTCTCCTACTACTCCATCTGTTCTTCACAACCTGAAAAGGCCAGCTTCTGTCTACCAGAGCAGATAAAGACCCAACTGCATCACAGGCCACAGGATCATGTACTGCATCAGGCAGCATTCAATAGGGACTAAGATTTCCTTTCTGCTCTTTAGTTCCCTTCAGTAAAGGCAGCCAGTGAAACAGTATTTTACAGTGGATCACAGCATATCCATTCCCAGGCTATGGACTGTACCCCCTCCGTAACAGTTGTACTTCTAACAGCCCTTGGTATGTACGTAGCTTGTGCATTTCTTTACACTGCTCAGTACCCTTCCTCAAAATAATACAACATCCTCTTAACTGAGGCAGGTTTACAAGGATGCTTTTGTCCTTTTATGACATACAGCTGCAGAATACCCACAACAGGCATAAATCTACCAGCATAAAACAACTACCAAAATAAATCTCAACTCCATAGACTTCCTTTACAAAAGTAAGAAGCAAACCCTTAATGCCAAGCAAATGTTAGAAGATCACCTTCTGGTGTCTCTAGAGAAGAAATACTCTTTAACTGTGGTGCAATAAAAGAGTGGTAGCTGAATTAACTGCCAGAAAAATCCAGCTATAGTTCTGAATAGAAAATTACTGGCAGAACTTTTTCCCTTTTCCAAACTGTCTTCAGCTGAGAGGTCTTAAGTAGTGACACAATCATAAGCTGAAACCATCCTAAATGTTTGTGTTTTACACTGCAGGGTGAACAAGACAAGGTCTCTTACAAACTAGGAAACAGAAGCATATTCTCCACAGCACTTTGTTGTTCCATTTCTTGTGGATACAGAGGAAAGTCCCTGAAAAATGGTAGAAACTAAAGGAGAAAAGCACAACAGCAGTGAGTCCTGTTCCCAAGACACATTACCAAGGAAGGGTCATCATTCATTAAACAGTATCTTGCAAGTAAATATATTGAGAATAAGGAAGAAAAAAAAAAAAGCAACCGCAGCAGTTTTGTTGGAACAGCTGGAGCAGATGCTTCATGTCATCCATCCACCAAGAGACATCTGTGTGTAAACACAGCCTATCCCAGACTTCTGTCAAGTTACAAGTGCAATCTTCTGCCCAAGAAAAGAAAGCAAGAGACTTTTAGTTACCTGAATCCTGTGAGCAGCTGAAACCTGTGTCTCCTGTGCTGCTGCTGTTTCCTAATGGCCGCCCACCTGCCATGAGGGCAGTGAGATGAGGAGACAGTCCTAAATCTGCAAGAGTTTTGGTTTTGTTATACAACGAATGTTCAAGGGGTTTGCAATAGTAAAAACCCACTAGTTATACCTACTTTACTGCTTTATTTCTTATCCTACAAATAAAGCTCACCTTGCTGATCTAGAGTGCACAGCATCTGGACTTCCTATCTTAGAAATCCAGTCAGCAGCTTTCAGGTATCCTTGAAGCTTTTCCATATGGCAAGTCTCCTTTCCACCGGCACCATCTCCCTCCCACTCCTTTTGCAATTGCATGTGTTTTATCAGCCAGACAGGCTGAACATGGAGCATACACTCACAGAGATAGGGATATTTGCCAGACACCTTCTAGGTAGAGAGTAACCAGGAGCCACCAGCAGCTGTGACAGGTCATTAGTGTGGCAGGAAGCTCATGAGCAAGGCTGAGGCACCAAGATGCCTGGCTTCTTTCAAATCCCCAGAACAAGAAGAAAGGAGATTCTTGATATAAATCTTTGGATCCCATTCAAGATTTTGTTGTGGATTTGGTGGTTGTTTCCCCCCCCCCCGCCATCAGCCTCCAGCTAATACACCTAATAAATTCGTAGTTGTCAACTTATCACTTGGAAAGAGAAATTTCCTGTCTTTTCCCTCCCACCTCAGTTCCCAATGTATTCATCCACAGCATCTCCTAGATACAGATTTGCCAAAGGGAGGAGTGTTAAGATAGCTCCTGCAGCTTGTGATGTGGCTGAAGCTGCAGAACTCTTTCATTTAGATGACAGTATCTCCCAGTGATCCCAGGCTGCAGAAAAGATAACGTGTGCCATGCTGCTCTCTACATCCTTGTGCATTTTAGATCCTTCTTCCCAAATAAATAATTTCCATTCCTGCCTCTGCATGAAATGTCCCAAGGGACCCCATGAAGATGTCTTATTTTTGGAAGCTTCTGAACAGGACCAGGGAAATTATCAAAAAAAATCAGAATTTCATTGCATTGCTACTTTAAAATGAAAAAACAAGCTCTGAGCAAGTGAAGCTCTCAGCCTATAACTTGAGGAGACATCAAATAGTTTTACTCTTTTACATAGTTTTACTTTGGTTTTGATCCTTTTCTTCATAGTCATTAAGACTAAAACCTGGATTTACACAGCTAGTTAACACCGGTGTAACTTTAGTGAAACTCAAAGAGCTGTAGCATAAAGCCAGGAATCAAAGAAGAGTGCTGCAAAATGTATTACTGGTACAGCTCAAATCTAGGTAACACAACATGGTAGGCAGATGAAAGGAAATTCCTGAGAGAGAAGAAAAAAAATTATTTTTAACCTCATCACTATTTCTTCTTTGTCAGAGAAAGTTTTACTAGAGTAGGAGAAAAGAGGTTAACTCCCACAAAAAAAAAAAAAAATTTCCCTTCGAGTGTCTAGGATAACCTGAAGAAAGGACTGCTGAAACCTCCAGCAACATCCCACTTTGTTTACAGAGCCCAGAAGCATGCCAAGTGCATGCAGACATTAAGCCTTGCTCTTACTGGTATTAAGAAAGAGCGTGTTGTGTGGCCACATGGCTTACCTGTGATCCTATTGGAAATGCTGAATAACCTCGATGTCCTATGCCGCTGAACAAAGGACTCACGGTAATACCGATCCCCAAAGCACATTCCCAGTAGTTCCTTGCGCACTGTCTTGTTCCACAGTCCATAAATCAGTGGATGGCAAATGGCACTAGAAAAGGACAACCATGTAGCCAATGTCTCCAAGGCAGGGGAAATACTATTTTTTCCCCAAAGTGCCTCTGATGTAATTACTACCATGTAAGGCCCCCACGTAATCACGAAAGCACCAATGACAACCAAGATGGTTATGAAAGCTTTGCACTGGTTGGCTGAGTAGACAACCCCTTGGAAAGCATTCCTTCGGCTGCCAGAAGACGATGTAGAGGTGCTGGAGTTCTTCCTCCCATTCCTCTGGGAGTCCTCCTCCACAATGACAATACTACCGCAGTGGATTTTGCGGGCCTTAATCCTTGCCACGCGAAATATGAATCCATAGCAGATCATCATGACCACAAAAGGCAGCAATGCGCACCAGATCTGCCAAAAGGCAGTGTAGCCAGCCTCTTTATGCCAGGCCGCCACACACATCCACTTGAACTGGTCAAACTCCAAAGACGACCAGCCAAAAAGGGGAGGGAGGCAGCCAATAAGGGAATGCAGCCACACATACACAAGAGCTACCACTGCTCTGTTGCCTGTTATCTTCATCGGGTAAACCATCGGGTACAGGACAGCATAGTACCTGGTGGACGAGGAAAGAGTCAATGGGAGCACTACAGACATACAATTAAAAAATAACATCTTTTAATCATGTTGATACTTAGTGCTACTTTCTACAAACCTGAAATGAGCTCATTTCACCATTATAAAAATAATTACATGTAAAAATATGCATTGTTGCAGGCAAGATTGTAAAAGTTGGCCTAAGGGTCACATGCAGCTATTAAATCCATCCCTACCTGTGAGTGCCTGCGTAGGGGATAATCTGGAGCTTTAAGCCATTATTTCTTCTTTCTCAAGTAGTATGTTTCTATACCACCAATAGTTTTAAAAAACCCTAAACGCATGTCCACATTTTGCATTACTGATGACATCGCTTTCTTCCCTATCAAAATTTCACAAGGGGAAAAGTAACACTCCAACAGTACGCAGCGTTATCCACTGCAGTGCTTTTCAACTCTGTGAGCAGCTAACAAGCCACTGTATGGAATCACTGGGCAATTTGTGATTGACTAGAAAAGAGCTGCTTACCGGTCTATAGCTATGAGTCCAAGAGTAAGCATGCTGGCTGAGCTGATCAGCATGTAGAGCAGGGCTGAGAAATTGCACCAAACAACTCCGAAGATCCATTCCCGCCTGATGGAGCTGGTGACGACAAAAGGTAGCACCAGTACAGACAGTAGAAAGTTGGAGAGGGTCAGGCTGAACACAAACTTGTTGCTCAGTGTGAGAAGGTAAGACTTCCGATACAGGGTGATGACAATCACCAGGTTGCCCAAACAGATGAAAATAGCAATGACGATTATAGCAATGGACTCTGTTACTCTGACTGCCCCATCTTCCTGTGTGGTGAGGTTCCTCAGGCCCTTCACGTTGCTGAGGGAGAAATTGCTGCTCATGGTCAGAGCGTGCAGAACTGGAGTGGCCAAGACATACTGAGCAGCTAGAAGCAGAACAACGCTCAGAAACATTCAGGAAAGATTTCTTCAAACTCTCTCCAAAGACTAGAGGCCCTTTTGCCTGTGTTAATTAAAATTTACCTGAAGGATGCAGGAAACCATTTTAGATGGAAAGTGAAGGGGCAAGAAATTGCCTGTGGGTACACCACAGAGGTCAATGACAGAGCCACAGCTCGAACAGGGAAGAAACTGTCTAGAAGACAAAAAGAGGTGGAGGGGGGAAAACAAGGATGTAAATTAGCATATTTTACTTTAAAATTTTCTAAGGATGTTACTTGTTTCCAAGCCATACTTACCAGCTGTGCACCTCACCTCAGGTCCCTTCATCTAGGCTGTGAAGAAAAAAGAATGAAATTATCAGTCTTTGTTTATCTCACTTTAAAAAAAAGTTTGGTTTTATTTTTTAAATTCTGCCTGTTTATACTAATTGTTAACCTTATATTCTGCCCATGCAGCACTCGGTGGTGGTCTGTGGATGCCTTGCTAATCATACCCTGCTGACTCTTTATTAACAGTTGCTAAGTAATGTTCAAAGACTCAGGGATCATTGTACGTACTCCTAACATTGCTCCTCTGTGATCACAATCACCTTAGCTACGGAGGTGATTGCATTTTACTGACAGTACCAAAGGACTGGAGGAACTGGCTTTCTCCACATAAGATTCGAAAGACACTTCCTTGCATTAAGCTGCAGTGCACCCTACAGAAATGTTTGAGAACCTTTAACCTCTGACTTCTTGGTGTTAGCATCCGTCCCACCTACTTACAACTTCATTTTGTAAACCCCTGCTATTTCTCGTAATTTCTTAGCAGCCTTTTTTATCTCTGCTGTCTCCAACAGGCACTCCTATCTACTTTGTTCAACCCATCTGGTCAGCACACCACCACCAAACGATAAAACACCACCAAAAATGCAACATGCAAATTAGAGGACTAAAGAGTCCATCAATTAACATAAAGTTGATATTAGCATTTATTAGAAATTAGGGACTTAGGAAAAGTTATCTCAGCTACCTCCGTGGCCACCCGTAGCTCCCAAACGGCCAATAGTACTCACAGAAACGCTTCATCTGTGTGGCTGCTATGGCCTTAGGCAACTGTGGCAGGCTAGAGAGCCGTGTTTTTCCCACTTTTATCTGTGCCTGCCTAAGAGCATAATTAAAGACATTACTGGGCCATGCTCTGTAAAACATAACTTAGCTCTTGTGTGGCAGAACTTCCGACTGTTTGCAAAAGCGCTTCTCCTCACGTTTCTCACTAAACACGCTGCACCACCTCTGTGAGCCCGGACAGTACTTCTTGACTAATACAGGTCTTGGAAAGGTGGCTCCCCGCCAAGGGCCGCGGCCGCTCCCCACGGGGCGACGCCCGGGGCATCTGCTGCACCCCGGGAGGAGGAGGCGGCCTCAGGAAAGGTGGCTCGCCCGGGGCAGGGCAGGGCAGCCCAAAGCGGGGGAGTCCTATCCCACCCCATCCCTGCCCAGCGTGCGAGCGCACACGCACAAAGCCCGCGATGTCGACTTGGGAGAGGGAGGGGGTCGCCATTTTACCCCCGCGCTCCCTCCGGCAGCGAACAAAGGGCAGGGTCCGCCGCTCTAGGCATCCCTCATCCTCTCCGGTCCCGCCGCCGTCACCGCTTGCCCCCCTCCACACCCGCTCCGCCCCGACCGCCGGTGCCGACGCCGCACTCACCGCCTGCCACCGCTGCCAGAGCGGGAGGTTTCAGGTTACAGCGCCTCGGACCCCCCACAACCACCGCCAGGAGAGAGGCTCCGAGCCGCGTCCCGACCCTCGCCCGCCATAGCCATGCCCCTGCCCCCTCCCCGCCGGCCCGCCCCGCCGTCTCATCCCGCCGCGCCCCCTCCCCGGCCTCGCCGCCCGCCATTTTCTCTGCGGGCGAGCTCCCCTCCTTTTCCGTCCCGGGCCGGACTCAGCCTGCGACACGAACGGGGGTACTGAACCCTCCCAGGGCACCCTATCCCGGGCGGAGAGCTCTTGCTTCCGGGCCGCTCTGCCGCGGCGGGAAGAGTCCCGCCATGATTCGGCGGCAAGGGAGCACCGCATCTACCCCCTACCCCGCCCCGAGGCACAGCAGCCACCCCTGAAGGCACAGTTGCCCACAGCCCTCCTTCGCTAAAACCGCAGGGATCCAGTTTAATGGGGGAAGGGAATCCATTTTGCACTGATCAGGGGAAGTGACTTGCCCCAGCACCCAGTCAAGCCAGTTACAGAAAGGACAGATACTAATTGCTAGACTTCCTAAGCCCCAAAATGCAAATAAAAGTAATACGGAGCAGATTTTGGGAGCTCTCTACCTGAAGCAAAGAACACATAGGCACAGTATAACGGGGGAAAGATAATCAAACACCATAGACGTGTGCCCCAAACTCCCCAACTTCCCCACACCCTGGCAAGGCCCTTAAGCAGAAAGGACAAGTGCTCTGACTTGCAGCTTTGCTGTCTTTTGGTTGCTCTTGCGATTTGTAAGAGCTGGAGTTTGTAAGCGTCATGATGCTGTTGGCCACTGCCTCTCCTTGCCCTGGTGCTGTGGCCTGTCCAACACAAGGAGCCAGACCACACATCGTGCCCGCGTGCTATAGTAAGTTCCTGGGCACTTTTGTGTCCTTTTGATGGTGCAAAAAGAAAGGTGAGCACCCAGCCACCAGTATGGAATAGTGAGTTATGTGGCATCCTCAAACAGTTCCACTGATGCCTTTCTGCAGGATTAAGCTTACCATGCTGTCGCTTTTGGTTTGTTTTTTAATTTTTTTTCAGATCATGTTTTGATGACACTCAAAACATACAAACAGTACAGGAAATTCCACATATATAATACACAAATCAGTGTAAAACGCCTGTACGTTGGAGGCAAAGACGACCAGGTTAACGCTTGTTGAGCCTCTTGAGTCTGGCGAGGGGCCATCAAGGCTGAAGAGCGTCCAGTGACTGCGCTCAACACCGCAGTAGCAGCACCGCCGCGGGAACCCTCTTGGCGCACAAACGTGCCGGCCGGTGAGCTTTGCGCCCGGACCCCTCAGCAGGACCAGAGCCGCTCTGCCTCTCTCCGCCTGGGCTCAACGAGCTACCAGCAGGGATGCGGCTGGAGACACGAATGTGCCATACGCACGCTTTGCACGGGCACCGGCGACCGCCCGAGCCCGGTTCCCCGAGAACTTGGCGAGCTCGCTGCCCCTTCACGCCCAGCTGCCCACCGTGGCGCAGTCAGGTAGAAGAGACCGGAGACACTCATCTTCCCGCGGCGAGCGGGAAGAGTTGCGCAGCTTACAGCCAGGCTCTCACTCCGCGGCACGACGGCTCCAAGACAGCAGAAGAGCCCAGGACCTGCCGCACGCACCGCGGCTACTTCCCATGCGGCAGCAGCGCCGCCCGCTTGCCATACGTCACCTCCGCGCGCAGGGGCGCGCACCCGGAGGCGGAAGTTCCTTCAGGCGGTGGTTCCGCCGGCGCCGTTGCTGTCGTTAGAGGTGTGCGGGCTGCAGTAGAGGTGAGGCGGAGCGGGGCAGGCTCCGCCGAGGAGAAGGCAAGAGGGGAGGTGCCGCCGCTGCTTCTTCTAGCCCCTCTTGCCTCCGCTATGCATCCCGTTTTCCAAAGCAGCCGGCGTGACTTCACCTTCGGGCCGTGGAAGCTGAGCGCCGCCCGGACGCACATCATGAAATCGGCACAGGCTGAGAGGTGGGGCGGGCTTGGGGTCGGCCGAGGCGGGGACAGGTACAGCGGTTTCTCGCTGCCTCTCAGAGTGCGGCGGGAGGATTTTCCGTGGGGCTGGGACCTCACTTCCTGGCAGCGGGATGTCTGGGTCTCCCTGTCGCAAGCAATAAGTAACGTTCCCTGGACGGGGACACGCTGTTTATTCTGGTAGCTCGAGGTGGGGTGGTTGTTCCCCATCTGTGAGGGTAACCTTGATTCTTTGACTTGAGAAACGGGGATGATTTGGTTTACAGGTGGTTTATAGTTGTTTGTTTTTAATGATTGATAGCGCTTTGGGGGATCCGGACCTTTGTGAACTCAAGCCTGCTAATTAGAAGCTGGTTTTCTTAATTACCTTTTAATGGTGATTAAGGTTCTGTGAAATGTTGTCCATAGACTCTTTTAAGCTGTTCTGTGTTAATGGCTATTTTACTATAGTAGTTTTCATTTTAAAATTATTATTTACTCTTTCCTTGTAGTAGTAATTTCCACTGCTGCCACACTGTTGGGAGACAATGTTGTGTCAGCATCAAGTACTTAAATCAGATTGGCTAATGTGGAACTGTTCAGCTGCACAGTGTCATAGTTGACCTTGGTAGTAGTGGGATTTGACAGATACTTCTTATTTTCAGTTTCTGAAATGCATATGTGGAAATCTTGTTAATTTTATTAAATCTGTCATCATTCATGTTGCTTTTAACTCTTGCGGAGCTAATTTATTTGTTAAAGTCCCATGGCTTGAAATGGTGTGCCTTTTTTCGTTTGTGGTTTTTTGGTTTTTTTTTAGTAAACTAAATAAATGTTAAATTTAACATAACAGCATGATAGTGATTTTTTTTTTTTTTTTTAAACTTGATATCTACCTTAAAACAGGTAAAAACTGTTCCTTCCTCCATCTTTATCCTATGTTCAATGTCTAAAATACTCAAACTGCTTCTGACTAACAGTCCTTTAGTTTTTGTAGTTACAGGCAAGAAAGCTTGAATCCTGTGGTTTAGTCATTTTTCTGTAATAAGGCTTCAACATCCAGCTAAGCTGACCCTGTGTCCTGTAGGAGAAGGAGAGCTATTATTACAGTATCCTGTTTTCATGGTGTGTGTATGAAGACCTATTTGGTAGGATGCTACCTTTTAAAAATAAAGATCTTTATTTGTAAATTCAGGAGGATGTTAATTCTCTTTATTATCTGTGAAAAAGAGAAAGACTTACACCGCTGATCTAGAAGCCAAATTGTTGTACTCATCTCCTGATCTATTAAGTTTCTTTAACTGTAGTTATTTTAAAATAAGTGGTCACTTCTGTAACTCTCAGAAATTACCTTTAGCTGTTTAGATGTTTTTGAGGGATACACAGTTTTTCAGAACATGGTGAAAAAAGCTGAAGGGTAGAGTTGCAAGAGCTACAACACGAGCTTGAAAGAACACAGAGAATCTTGCAGGTAGGGGAGAGAAGTCTAAAACTAGCTCTTTACCTGTAGGTAACCTTGGTACCTACCATGAGATCTCCAAAACAATTTCTCCCCTTCAAACTGGAAGAGTCAAGAACTACCAAGTTGCAGTTCTTTTAGTCAGCTTCATTTTATAATGTATTTCTCTTGGCATTTTGGGGGGGGTTTTAATTGCTTGGGGAACATCATTATGTTGGCAGTCCCTTGGCAACCTTGGTGTCATAGCCAAGAGCTCTTTTCTGTGCTGGAGTTGGCCTTTGCAGGTCATGGAAAAGTTCATAATGTTATTCTGCCTTCTCTGGGAAACTCTATGTTTAGCCCATATCTGGGGCTAAACTGTCACTGAATGACCCCTCCCCAGTAGAGAATGGGGATCAGGAAAAGGAGAGGAGACCCATGGGTTGAAATGAAAACAGACTGAATGAAACAGCCAAAATAATACCAATGCCAGTATAAAGTGTATAGAGCTATACTCAGCCCAGCAAAAGCACAGTGGTCACAATAAATGGGAAGGCAGCCTTCAGGACCCCAAGCAGGACACTACCCCCCAGCAAACTTCCCTCTTTATAATACTTATGATCTAGGATATACCTGTGAGCCAACTGGGGTCAGCTGCCCTGGCTGACTCCTAACTCTAGACAGCCTGCAGACCATGGCTGGTCTATGATTCTGTCCCAGCGAAACCAGGGAAAGCAGGCAGGATCTTATTCTCCAGGTCTATGAATTCGCTACTTTTGTTTCAGTTTGGCTAGAATAATGTTCTCCTGTATGCAGGGTTACAGAAATAAACACTTTTGTTCAGGAATGCCTTGTTATCAATGTGGAAGTTGCCATTAGGACACTTCCTTGCGCCACCACCCCTTATAATTAGTGTATTTCCTAAAATTTTCTTCTCTTTAGATGTCATATATGTCTTTTGATTTTGATAAGTAAAGTAGGTAGTGGTAGGGAGGAAGAAAGTCTATGAAGCCTTTTAGTAAATAAGGTCAGTATTTATATAAACTGGTATTATATGTGTGTGTATCTGTATAGTGTATATATACATATATAAATTTGTATAAAGATCAGTGTAAAACAAAAGGCAAAACAGGATGATTTGAAATTTTCTGCAGGGGTCGTGCTTATTTGGTTCATGCAAGTACTTGGTTCATTTGGGTCTGTGGGGCTGGGGCTTTCATGCTTACTGTTACAAATACTGGTAAGTATGCTCTACCAGCTTGGGAAAGCACAGTAGTGTCTTCCACACTTTTCACATACTCTGCCAGGGTTGCTTTCAGCCCCTTTTTGTAGGCCTCTACATTTGGAGGTATGCACCATTGTGTAGCAAATTTAAACTTGCTCACAAGTGCTCATTCCCAAAACTTCTCTTTGGGCACCTGCTGAATTAATTCATGGACCATGCAGGGATTTGCTGTAACAGGTTGAAAGCAGCTACTTCATATTTATTAGATATTTTTTTTATTCCTCATGTATGAGACTTCTGTACAAGCCTGGTGGAGAAGGAATGTTTTAGGAATACTTTTGTGGTGGAAAAAGTCACTTTGGATCGATGACTCTGCAATTCATGTCAAATGATGAAGGTGGGAAAACAACAAAGTTTTGCAGAACATACTAATAATGTCTTTTGAATTACT
>JANHGN010009869.1:0-28440 GCA_024605025.1 Megaceryle maxima
AGAATTACATCCCTAGACCCGCTGGCCACACTATTCCTGATACAAGCCAAGATGCCATTGGCCTTCTGTGCCACCTGGGCACACTGTGGCTCATGTTCAGCTGGTAATCAACCAGCACTCCCAGGTCCCTCTCTGCCAGGCCTCCCTCCAGCCACTCGTCCCCCAGTCTGTAGCGCTGCAGGGTGTTACTGTGGCCAAAGTGTAGGACCCTGCACTTGGTCTTGTTAAACCTCATATTATTGTCCTCAGCCCATTGACTCAGCCTTTCCAGGTCCCTCTGCAGCATCTCCTGACCCTCCAGCAGATCGACACTTCCCCCAACTTGGTGTTATCCACAAATTTACTAATAGTACACTCACTCGATCCCCTCAGCCAGGTCATCAGTAAAGATGTTGAATAGAACTGGGCCCGGTACTGATCCCTGGGGGATCACCACTGGTCACCGGACAACAACTGGATGCAGCACCATTCACAACCACTCTCCGTGCCCGGTTGTCCAGCCAGTTTTTAAGCCAGCGAAGGGTGCACCTGTCCAAGCCATGGGCTGCCAGCTTTTTCAGGAGGATGCTGTGGGAGACTTTGTCAAAGGCTTTGCTGAAGTCTAGGTAGACCCCATCAACAGCCTTCCCCTTGTCTACCAGATGGGTCACCCAGTCATAGAGTGAAATCAGTTTGGCTAGATGTGTTGAAAGGGATAAAAACATGCCATAAATTGCACTTTGAGAAGAGGTTTAAGGTCTGGAAATAAACAGATCTCTGCCATGATGAACAGTAAGATAACTGGATGCATAAGGGATAACAAGGAAGATGTTGGAAAAAATTTGAATTGGCACAGCATTCATTATGTATCTGGTAGCTGCTGTAGGTCTTCAGAACTGGAAACAGAAGATGAAGAAAACTCAGTGGGTACCCAGGTGAAGCATGGAGAAGCCCAGAGGAATTAACTAGCTTTGCTTGACCTGTTATGGCAGCTCTTTTCCCAGGTATCCAGAGCTTTAGACCAGGGCAGCAACATATGGGTCCTGTTGGACTTCTGGTGTCTGAACAAGCAGTGCCAGGGTGGCTGCATGCCCTGGCCTCCAAAATGTCTGTCAAGAAGCAACATTCACAGGATGGGACAGTCTCAATCTTTGGGAGGGATAAAAAGAAGATGTAAAGCAGCAAATTCACTATGAGATTGCAAAAATATGCACAAGAAAGGGAAGGAAACTGTGAAAAAGAAAAAATGGAAGTGAACCAACAAACACTGCTAATATTCTGTAAGGCACAAGTTCCTGGCACTAGTTCCTACCCCATCTTCCTTCCCAGCTAAGCAAGGAGTTTGGGCAGTGTTAATTCACATGAAGTATGAATTTGAAACAAGCATCTAGGAAAGATAAAGGAAGGAAGAAACACAGGTGTCCCCACGATCTAGCAATATTTGGTTGTGGAGGAGCAGAGATTAACAGAGGTGGTTCAAAAATAGAGGAAGGAACTAAGAAGGGTTGAATAAAGTCAGCCAGATCACAGCATGCTAAATGTGGCCAGGTGTTTTTTCATGCTGCATGCAGAAAACCTTTGATTTTTAATGCACAGTGTGAAACAGTAAAAGAAATTTTAAATTAAAAACATAAAAAACAACCACCCAGCCAAAGCCCAAGCACTGACTCAGGAAACGTGTTTGCTGAAGTCAGCGGGAGTTAGCAGTAAGCAAAAACCTTAAGATTTGGCCCAGCGACAATAACTTTGTTGTAGAGCTGGGTGCTTACATGTTTTCATTGCAAAGCAATTTTAATGACCTAAGTTTGGAACCCCAGAAGTAGGAGTGGAAACACTGGCACAATATTGACTATAACAACTCCCTGTAGATTTCAGTCTTTTAAGACATCACAAATGTGATTATACAGTATTGTGGGATCTGGTGCTGATGTTAATTTGCCATCGGTTAGTATCAGCCTCCCTGACAGATGTATTTCCATATATGCTTCAGGAGACATACTACCATTTAAAGTATTATAAAACAGCTCTGCTAAAAACAAAACAAAACAAAAACCTGGGTAAAATAAATTAGTATAAACTATTGCTATAGGTAGATCAGCACATTTTAGCATAATGCTATTTTGTTCTTTTTAAGGTCCAAGGGGGTCATACTGAGCTTTAATTTCTTGTCAGATCAATAGTGGAAAACAATGATGCGTGCTTCATAGATGGACAGACACAAAATGCAATCAAGGATGATTAATCTTACATTTGTAATCACATCCACTGCAGATTATTCATGAGAAAGAAAAGAAGCAAAACTCAGGCCCTATTATTATTCTTGAAGACTGTAGCAGGTAGGTACCAGTGTAGCCTTTTTTCCCTCAGTGGGGCTGCCTGGATGTACATTACTCTGAAATCCAGCCTTCTAATCTCCAAATTTCATTGGGCCACTTTGATTGCAGCAAAGATTAGTAAATGACTAAATCGGGAGTTACCAAAGGGAAATCACTGTTCCATTTAGAAGCTGAAATGGAAAAGACATATGCAAACAGGGCAGGAAAAGGAGGGATTCCCAGAAGGGACCTCAGAGATAACAGTCCAAATTCCGTCTATGTCAAGACGTGAGAGATAACCACATGTGTCTCTTTGTAATGGGGATAAAGTATGGAGATGACTGGCTGCTTAGCAACCAGATGCCTGAGGTGAAACCCAAAGTACAAAACAAGATGTTGTAAACAGGTACCCATCTTGAAACTAGAAGTACAGGGAGATATTTTTTTTAAAGGAAGGACTATTCCTAGCAATCTCTTGGTTTATTTTTTCATGAGCTTTCCTGTTGGTTTCAGAAGGAAAGAAAGGAGGCAATTCAGTTGCCAGACCATGAAAGAGAGGCAGGAGGCACACAATGGTTTGCAGCTGGTTATTCCACCAGCCACCTTTCATAACCTGAGCTACAAAGATCTCCTGCAGCTGGTGCCACCCATGTCAGAACAGCTGTTTAGCAGCAGGAGGAATATAATCCTGGATATTTATATGGGATTTGTCATCTTTCCCTCTGCTTCTGAGAGGAGCAGCTCTTCTTTTGCTAGGTGAGACAGGAGAGGAGATCCAAGGGACAAAACATTTTCCAACCCTGATATAAAACAAGTATCAGGCTTTGGTCATGGCTGAAGTGTTGCTTAGTTTGATTTTTAATGTGTTTTGATTTATGCACGCGTTCACAAAGGAGGGAGAACTGATGATCACCGAGTTCAACACAATGAACCCAGCAGATCTTACTTTGGGTCTGTTAATCTCATTTTCATGAATTGGATTATAAATTTTAGAAAGATATATTAGAGCTTCTCTGGAAGAGCTTGTGAGTTGTTAGCTTGAAATGCTGAAAATCTGAGAAAGATTCATTGTTTTTCCTCTCTGCTAGAAGCAGGCTGAACACAAACCATGGCTGAGGGATATTGCAGTCATTTTCCCCAAGCTGAACCTGAGTCAAACCTGCTAGGAAGTTTGAAGAAATACTAATAGAGACTAGATCTTTCAGGAAGAGAAATGTAACATGAACTCTTTCATTCTAGATTTCTTACTAATATAGCCTGATTAAAAGAAAACAGAGGAATACTCCAAAACAGGGTTGTTCAAAAACAGAACAGCAAAAATGTTGTTAGATGTAAAAGTTGACAGTTTTGGATAAATAAATAAATTTATTAAATGTGTTGGGGGGTTGATTTTCCTTAGTTTGGATAAAAAAAGACCTAAAATTTTCTGAATATGACATGCATACAAATAACCATCGTACTTATTTTGCATATGTTCCCTGATTTTTACCAGCTGTTTTAAACTGTTTAAATGACTGTGAGTCTTTTGAAGTTAATATGAAAATATATTTGGCAGGGAAGGTAATGTGAGCTCAGGGTAAGTAACAGTTGTAGAACATCTAATGCGGAGTTTACTCTTTTTATGCCTTAAGCCTAAGTAAAGAGTCATGAACATAATGGAGACAGAAAACGATTTACCCAAGATGTGATGGCAATTGTTACAGTTATTAAACTGCTTGTTTTGTCTCAAATCTAGCACTCTTTGGACTGCATTATTTTGTCCTGTCACATCTTATGCTGAATTTTGAAGGTATATAAAGGAATGTGGAGCACTAGGGAGATGTTTTCATATTTTCAGATCTTAAAACTTCCATCACTTTATTTCAAGTTTGTCTCATGTATTTTCTAATCTCAGGTCCTTGCAATATTAGAAGATATACCTAAAACTGCAGGATAATTTCAAACCAACTGCAGGAGAAATTTATTGGAAACTAGATGTATTTTTCAGCTTGGTTTAAACCAATCCAGAGAGTGGTACAGAATGAACAGGTCTTCTAAGCGAAGACACTGTTTGGCTCCATGTACAGACAGCACCTCTTGATCATTTAGAGGTCTGACAATTAGAGATGCAAATGCAGAGCCACCAAGGATGTAGTACACCAGGAGAGGACTGAGAACGTGTGATTCACAGTGACATTTGTGGGAGCAGTGACAAGCGAGCATCCCTTCAGATTTTGTACTTCCAAACCCTGAGGCTCTTTGGAGGATTTTTGTTGTTATACTCTGCCATGTCAATCAGAGCATTTCATTGTAGTTAGGACTTTACATGTGAAACAGAATTGCAGAAAGAGCCCTGCCTGAAAAGGTTTGTATCCTAAACAGGTCTCAGGATCAGTGAGTGGGTTTCAGAACCAATATAGGGCAGGGAGGAGAATCTGAAGGTGACTATCAGAGCAGCAAGAGCCAACCAGAGTAGTTGGAGGTACTAAATAAATCAGTAATTATCCTTAGGTATTCCAAAAAATTTCTCCCCTTTGACTAGTCCCATACAATATTCAAGCAGACAGTTTTATTTATTTATTTTTTTGTAACTATAACAAACGTATTTATTCCAATGCCAGCTAGGCAATCTGTTTGGGAAAACACGCAAATATAATACGTAGCAGATTCTGCAATAACGAACACTCCCTCTTTGTCTGCAGTGGATTAAAAGGCTACAGTTTCCAAGAGATCTGTCTAGGGCAGACACAAATACACGAGAGGGACAGATTCTCAGACTGTATAAATCAGCTACAATTGAAATCACTTTAGCTAATTCAATTTGTACTAGTGGAGTATTTGTGCTATTTATTATTTAGAAGGAAGGTGATAAAAAAGGAATCGGCTTTGCTCACAAATTTTATCACGGATGCTTTGCCAATAAACAATATCACCCCCTTAAGTGCTTGAAATATCCTTTTATCTTGCTAATGCTATAAGACATGGTACTTCTCTCATCAGCAGACAAACACACATATTATTTATGAAATTGCGTAATGGCTTTGGGCATGTCATAATCTCATTAAAATGCCAAGACAGTGCATTTTCAAATCAAATCCAGAAAAAAAAAAACAAACCACCCTTGTCTGTGCTCAAAGATCACTGACTTCTGTACTCCTCATTTTTAAGAAGAAAATCATTAGTTTTCATGCTCATAAAAAATAATCACTCCTGTTTGAGCTGGTTCCTTGTTTGCTCTTTGTCAGCATAGCAAGCTGAAGTCCAGCCTTTCCACCAGGGCAGCTTACAACTCAGTAACATCCAGTCCTTCATCAAACCTTGTTAACATCTGCAGTATGTTCTGAGGATTGTGAATACAAATTGAATGCTCCTTGACCCTGAAAATGGACCGTGCTCAGTAGAATAGATGCTATTCATCAAGACTTTTGTTCTTTCCCTTAATTGAAAGGCTTTTGGTCTGAGTCCCTTTTGTTAACATCCCATGTACCTGACATGCTCTCTAGTGAATCTATACAACATCATTTGAGCATTATGCATTTAAGTCCTTCTTTTAGAACAGTATCAGAGTCAACTCATTTGGAAACTTGCTCTAAGAAGCTGAAAGGAAGAAGAAATGGTTCTTTACAGAAGGCGGATGTTCGTCTCACAGCTGAGTGAAATCAGTCCACATAGCTGAACAAAACAGCTACGTTTTATAAGGATTGAAGGAATCAGACTGGCTTGATGGCTCATTCCAACCCTGTTAATACCCTGTATTATTTGTAATCCATCTAACAATATTGTTACACCAGCATAAAGAAAGGAATAGAAAAAGCAAGCAGTATATATATATATATAATTTATTTAATTAATTTTATTGATAGCACAGTAGCAATACAGCAAACAGCTGATGCCTGAAAATGAGGGCTTGGTTATACAGTCTGTCAGTAAAGTACAGTTGATAAGCCTGGTTCATTTGTTCATTTCTCCTGAAATATAGTTAGGAGTGGAAATGTATAAAAATAATCTCCCTGCTGGCTTCACGCTGCACAGGAACCTCTGCTTCTGGCAAGAATAGTTAGCAGTGGCTGAGAAGGGAACACGACCGAGCATGTAGTAGATGTGGTTCTGAGGTACATGGTTTAGTGGTGGACTTGTCTGTGCTGGAGTTAACAGGTTACAGGTTAACAGTTGGACTTGATGATCTTAACAGTCTCTTCCAACCAAAATGATTCTGTGATTCTATGTTGGGTAGCAAGCTGATGTGGGCAGACTGCATGAGGGTTGCTCTGAATACCAAAGCTGATGGCTCAAGTGAATAGAATAGGATATACAGTTTGTCCTCCTAGTAACCACTATTCACTCTGAGATCACTAAGGAGGGAGCTTCAGGAAGCGGAATGAAACATTTGTGTGTAGGGTATGTAGGGAGTGAGGCTTTCCCTGAGCTTTGAATGGTGAGAAAGTGTGATGAAAAAGTTGTGCTATGTGCTAACGTAATGATGATGGCATATGGTACCCCTCTTCTAGCATTTTAATTTGATTTGGGAAGTTCTTCAACCAAAATTGTAGAAAAGATTTGTGTGCTTCCAATGCTTAAATCAAATCAAGTCTTAGAGAGGACAAGGTCAGTTTCCATTCACATCCAAAGAAGTAGCACCAAGTTAACACTAGGAAAGAATTTCAGTAGCTATTCTTTTGCTGTCTCCTCTTTCCTGGTTAGATTAACTAAATTGTTGCAGTACAGGAGAATTAGGAATAGAGAAGGTGCTGATAAACTGTGGTTCATCAGAGCTTCCTGAACATTCAGTAACTTGGAGGAAGGTGGTGACTGTGCTGGAAGATACTGAAGAAAAAAACCAACCAAACCAACCAAAAAAACCAAAGCGTCATTCAAGCTCTGAGGTTGAGCTATTGCATTTATCTCTACTTTGCCTGCAGGGTTAGTATGTGCAGTCACTGACAGCCTGTATGACTGATAAAATGCTTTTAACAAACTTTTTTTCCCCAACTCTAATTTCAAACCACAGGAATGGCCTGGATTTGAAATCAAGGATTTATGTTTCTGAAGTGTCAGTGTTGTGAAGTCTCGTGATGCTATCACAAGTCTAGTAAATCTCTAGTGCCTGTGGGAATTTTATTGTTATTTTATTGAAATGGAAGCTAATCTGTAGCTTTCCTTGCAGAAGAGGAAATGTGATAGGCTTAGGAGTGCTGAAGTATTGGGTGCAGAACAACTCTAGTCACAGTTTTTTGCAAAGTTTAGTAGTGTTTCCTCCTCAGATTTAAGTTTGGACTCATTCACTCTGTGGAAAGAAATAATCAGTAGTAAAATTTGCATACATTCATCTATATTGAAAGCGATGATTCCTGCCTCAGCTGAATGCAGCCGCAGCTCTATTAGGAGCCAGTGGCATCACAAGTGTATTAAATCAGCTTATAGCAGATCAAAATCAGGCATATATTACATGCTTGTATTTACTTATAGTTGAAATCTTCCAAGAAAAGAACAGGGTTAGGCCATACCAAGCTTCAAAATGAGATGGTGACATTTACATGAGGAAAATGATGCTTACTTGACTGCAGCATAATAATCACTTCAGCTTTTATGGTTTTACTGTTTATACTCTCTGTACAACCTGGCCTTGCCCTGGCTTGGCCTGACTTTTCCTGAGTAAACAATCACATACCAGTACCCTATTTCAAACTCTCTCATGAGCTTAGTATAAGAAAGTTGGATCCAATTTTTAATTCTGATGCCAATCTTCTATTGCCCTGTATAATCTCACTTAGGCAAGATGGGTGTGAAACACTTTTTACCAGCACTGAGCAGAGAGTATAATTAGCTGTGAAAGATGCTAAATACTGCTTCTGTACACATATAACCCATTTTGGATATAAGAGCCACAGACTTTCATTGGTGTTTTAGCCAATGCAAGCCGAACGTGTAGGTTAGCCTGAATGCAAGCGAGTATGAAATCTGCCCACCTTGTCTGGAAATCATTTAGGCACATTAACACAGCACAGGCTGCAGGTACATCCCTTGATTGGAAAAATGACTGTGCACGGGAGAACAGGATGATGGTAATAAATGCAGAGCTCCTTAAAATATACCACATACACTGTCCAAACTAGCAGGACAGTTGTTTAATGATAAAACACTGTATTGCACAGCTTCATTTTCTTTCTGTGGCAGAAGTAGTATTTTGAAATTTAATTAACTTCATGTGGCCCTGTTGAAATGGATGGCAAATCAATAATGAATGCCATTCAGTCACCTTGTGGTGGTGTAATTCTCTGTGTTTTGCTACGCTAATTAGATCTGACTTGAGTGAGAAGCATTTCAGGAAGAAGGGGGTGAATTATTACAGAGTTCCTGGCTGTCATGTGAGCGAAGAAGTAATTTCAATACTGAGTAACCTCAGTGATTTCAAGAGATGGTGACTTAACATCCAAGCAGAAGAGGGAAGATCTCACATTTTGTTCGTGCAGTTGTATAGTGAGTTTGGGGCTCAGCTAGTCCATGACTTAGGCTTCAGATGGAAGAGCTTCAGAAACCAGAAACTTCTCTTACCTCATAGTTGATATTTAATGACTTAATTGCTCTTATTTACATGTCCCCCCTAGGGACTGAGAGTTTCTTACAAACAGGTATTTTCTTCATTTGGGCTCCACCCATAAACCCAGAAAGAGCCCTGAGAGTGCCGCATGTAGGATGGGTCCCTGGCTCCCTACTCCCAAAGTCACTGTGGGGAAACAACTCAGGGAGCAGAATGTGCTTTGCTTCCATGTATTAAACCTGAACATCATTAACCAGAGGCATGGCACTTCTTTGCCTATCTATTGGACTCTGGGAGTTTATTGTAAAATGTGGGGATTAGAGCTGGAGTGTCTTCCTTCTCTAAGAGCAAGCTGCTTATGTCTGAATGTGTGAGAGAGGCTTACCCCCAGGATGTCTTGAGGCTCTGCTCCAACAGTGTGCTTTCAGACGCACCATTAAAAAATCACAGACTGGTAGGGGTTGGAAGGGACCTCTGGAGATCATCTTGTACAACCCCTCTGCTCCAGCAGGTTCACCCAGAGCAGGTTGCCCAGGATTGCATTGTCCTGGTGCATTTTAAATTTTGAAGAGACTCCACAACCTCTCTGGGCAGCCTCATCCAGGGTGCTAGCACCCTCACAGGAAAGAAATGTTTCTTTATGTGCAGATGGAACTTCCTGGTTCCAGTTTGTGTCCATTGCCCCTTGTCCTGTCACTGGGCACCACTGAAAAGAGTCTGGACCTATCCTCTTGACCCCAGCTCTTTAGATATTCACAAGCATTGAGAAGATCCCTTTTTATGGGATGGATCAGAATCCCGTGAGGGATGGATCAGGAATAGAATCTAAGGAGAGCAAGTGATCTGAGGCCACTAAGTCAATGTGACAGACCAGTGCCATGCTTTTTTGGGAAAGTATGTGAACTCCTTCCCTTTATGCTAGGGTGAATTATGATTCCCAATCATTGTTGCCTCTAACATAAACAGTTTCTAATATAAACCAGTCCTGCTGGTTACCACAGACAGCCTGAGCGGCATGGAAAATTTCAGTTGTTACATCACATTCACCCAGAGAATTGCAGCAGCGGTTGAAATGATTTTGCAGTGGTTGGAATAATGCTGTCTGAAAGGTGATACAGAGGTATCACACTTCAGAGACGGCCAACGTGGAGTGAACACGGAGCTGGATTTCCTTTTCCCTGGGCTCTTCTTGTGGGCCATTGGAGGCTGGCAAACCTGCAGTTTTGTGTAGCTGATGTCCTGAGAGCTTCTGTGGCTCACCTAGTGACCTTCTCAGCCTTATGTAAAATTTGGAGGGAGAAGGATGAAAGGAGGTCTGATGAGGTACAAGCCAGTTTACAGGTAAAGAGTCTGAGTTAACAAATTTAAGTTGATAATGCCTTATTGTGGTACTTAATAGTCTGACAATCAATACACAATACAACATGCAAAAATATATGTGAATGTGTGCTAAACAGTATTCATTACTGCATTAGCAATCAATTGGCTAGTTAATTATACCGTTTCTGCTCTTTAGCCTTCTTTCCTTTAGAAGAAAACAAGGATTTCTCAGTCACAACTGCATATCATCTCTGTTTGCACCAAATTCAAGAAATTTAAGTATATCAAATGTATTTAAAGAATTCACTCCTCTTGTACTGCCATTGAACAATTTTTCCTGAAATGGCTTTACAGGCTGCTTAAGGACCATGTGATGGTGAATCTAAACTGTCTCATGCTTGAATACAAAGGTTTTATTCTGCAGTGTCTACAACTATCTGCAGCACCTCTTTGCTTTCATACCTGCAAGAAAAGACCAATAAAAGCATTCATAAGGGCTACCAAGTTTATTGTCTATCAGAAAGCATAGGTAGCTTATTTTCCAACTGGGATTTGTTTTCTTTGCTCTGACATTGCTGGTTAAATTCTAAAGTCCATTTTATTGGGTGGATGGTTCAAGTTCTGCTGCCCCTGGCTTCTGGGTTTGCTTTTCAAGGGCACACCCTGAACCCAGGAGCTTAGCCTTGCTGTTGAGGGAAAGGCAGTAATTGTAACTGGTTTATTTGTTGCAGCTGCAGAAACTGAAACGATCACTCTCCTTCAAGACCAAAAGCTTGCGGAGTAAAAGTGCAGACAATTTCTTCCAGAGGACTAACAGCGATGTGAAACTGCAAGTAGACTTGATGCCTGAGGTGAGCACAAGCACTGGGCAGCTCCCCAGTTCAGAGAGCCAGGCGTCCTCCCCCACCAGAGCCCAGCAGCTGCCAGAAAACAACAAGACTCACATCTTCCAGGAGCACATCTTCAAAAAACCCACCTTCTGTGATGTCTGCAACCACATGATTGTTGGTAAGAAACAACTTTTTTCTATCTGTGTGGGTGCTGGAACCTGCAGAATCTCCTTTCCATAACTTAGGTGAGCCCAGATGTCTACTTGAGGATATTTATGCAAAATCTGGACTTATGTCCAGACAGGGCAAGCAAAGGCTAATACAAATTCTATATTTGTTGACAGATCTCTTGCCTTGTAGACACATACTGCTGTGAGAATTTACATGTGAGGGCTTTAGTTAGAGTAAAATTCTCCTTCTGGTTACACAGAGCACCAAGTGCGAACTCAGTTGTACACTAGAAACAGCAGAAATCCATCTTGCAAATTCATGTCTGCTATCCTTACTCTGTTCCACATCTGTAATTCTAACTCTCTTGCTCCTTGTGTCTGTTCCCACACCCTGTCTTCTCTCTGAAACTGTCCATGGGATAAGTAACTGACAGAGTCTGAATGACAGACAGAGAACAGAGCTAAGAGTTTATTATTCTCTTCAGTGTGTAGTGGACAACTCCATGCAAAGCCCTGCGTGTAAGGTAATTTTCAGTGTGGTGCAAAGGCCTAAAGAGTCATTCTCCATGCTGCAGATTATTTATGGGGCTGTTCAATGAGGTCAGGAAAGAAGTGGTGGCAGGTGGCTGGAGGTATAGAACATGCATGGTCACCACTGAAGTCTGGTCCTAGAAATTCACATTGTTGCACTCTATTGTTAAGTCCATGATTTGGTCTTGCTACTTATCATCTAGTTGTCCCAGCACAGTAGATCAGGGATAACTTCAGTGGCAGTGTACCAATGAGAAAGGGAGTGACACAATTTCCAGGCTTTTAGGCAGGACAGGGAGTAAAACACTGGTTTAGCTTCATGTAGAAGTGGTGCAGGTCTTTAAGTACAAACTGTTGTCAGTAAATTGTCTAGCTTACTTTAAGAAACTTACGTCCCTTGGCATGGAAATTGCTGCCTTTTGGGTAACAGTATGGTAAGTCCTTGAAAGATGCCAATAGGATTGCTCAGCCTTTTTCAGAGAATGGTACCTCCTTTTCCATATGAGGGTGCTCAGTGTCCCCCACTTGTGCTGGGAACCAGTGTGCTTTGGAAAAGGCAGATGTCTGTAGAACATTAAATCTGATCCAAGACAATCCTGCTTCCATAAATTAAAGAATGAAACACATGAGGCCTGATTTCATCCTCTCGGTGTTCTGCTGAATCAGGGAAACAGAGGAGTTTTGATCCCAGATTTTTGGTGTTATTCTCCAGACTTTGGTAGGTTTTTTTCTCTACTTGAAGTGGTAGAACAAGTCAAAGGGTGGAAGAGTAAAGCATCAACATCAGGGAAGTTCATATTCCAGAGACTGGAAGGAAGTCTGGAAGATAGGTAGTTATTATAATAACTTAATGTATGGAAGCAGGCCCAGAACTTGTCTCCTTCTTTAATGTGGATGGGCGTTCTATCAAAGCTTTAGTATCACAAATACATGCTGCAAATAGAAGTCCTTTGCATTTCTGGCAGCTTCTCGTGAAGGTGTATGAACATTAGTACCATCACAAATCTGTACAACTCAGCAATAACGTTTCAAAACACTTCTGCTCAAGATGGGTTATTGCTGGCAGCAAACTTTGCAGGGAGTAGCTCCAGTTCATAAACACCCATGCCCTTCTCCTTTGCTGGGCAATCTTTGTCCTGCCAGGGATAGGAAACACTGAAACATGGTCATAAGCTTCAAAACATCAGCTTCAACCCCACCTGCCTTCTGAACTTTTTCTGTTCTTCTCTGTCCTCTGAGGGCTTCCCTTTTCTGTTCTGTACCTTAGCCACTTCATTAGAGAAAGAAGCCTTTCATAATTGCTGGAGAAGCTAATGTGACCTATTTTGTCTGGCTGAGTCAGGTGGCTTGCTCTGACCTTCTCTAGCTCATCTTTGCTTGGAGGTACAGCAGAAAAGATGTTAAGAGTTTTACCTTATAATGCCTTCAAGTCTAGATGCCCTGATTCTCATAGGCAGATATCTACTCTGTTCCTGTAATCCCCTCTCTTTGATCTGTACTGCAGTTGTGGCAGGTTTTGCTGTATTGTATTTTAAGCAGCATGGGAGATCTGTGTGTTACTGTTTGCAGCTCAATTAATCCATATAAGTTGGCTAAACTGTTGGTTATGGGGATGGTGAAGCAAAACAGGCAGCTTCTCAGGAAATGGTGTCAGGTCTGCTCCTGAAGGCAGACAGAAAAAAATTCACTTCTGTGCAGAGACTCTGAATTTGCAGTCACAACATGGAGCCTATTTGTTCTCTCTATTTGCGTTTTTCATGGGCAGAGGCATTTGAGAGTAATGAGTCTATGGCTTTAAATTCCTTATTGATGAGAATAAAGGCAAAGACATATATATGTTTTGAAGGCTGGGGAAAAGAGTCCAGGAAAATTCTGGCTTGACTTTAGATGGTTTCAGTTTGGCTACCAAGAATGATTCCAGGTTCACCTCAGATGGCTCTCTGACCTATGAACCAAGCAGCTCTGTTTGCTACAGGGCAGCATGATGAACTGTGCATGGCCTGGATGTACAGCTTGCACTTCAGTCTCTGCATGGCAGGATCTCTCTGTAGTTTCAGAGTTAGCAGGACATTCAGAGTAAAGGCAGCAGGCTCCTTATGACACCCTTTTCACAGCAAAATTAAAGCAGAGGAACCCAAACCTTTATCTTCTTACAAAAAATATTATCTCTCCTTGATGGTCAGACATGACAAGCCAAATGTTGCTTCTGGCATGCAGCATGTGTGTGCCTGTTTGTTCATTTGACACAAGTACAGTCATAAGATAAAGGCCAAATAATTGGTTTTATCATACAGAAGAATATTAGTATAACACAAACTTACCCATTCAAATGCTTCAAATGCATCCAAGGGTGCAATGCAACATTTTGGAAAGAAACTCTGTTTATTGTTTCGGTTTCAAAGAAGAAAAAAATCTTTATTAATAGTGTGCTTCATACCTCACATTGAAGACAGAGGTTGAAGTATTCCTACCAACTGTGTTAGACTGGGGCTAGAGTTCCACCTCAGTAAACAGAAGGAAAATTTGATATCGAAGCAGTAGTTTTCTCCCAAATGAAATAAGGGAGAAAACTGCAGAATCAAGTGAGGTCTGAGGAGTGTGTGGAGGTTCCATTTTATAGTAATGGGGCCTTCTTGCAACATCAAATACTCCCATAAAATCATCAGTTCTAATACTGAAGTAAACAGTAATAATTCACATCATTTCAGAGGAAATCAATAATATATTGGGGAGGGACTTTTTACAAGGGCTTGTAGTGATATGATGTAGTGATAGATTGGGCAATGGCTTCAAACTGGAAGAGAAAAAAAGATTAGATTAGAAATCAGGAAGTTCTTCACTCTGAGGGTGGTGAGACCCTGGAACAGGCTGCCCAGGGAAGCTGGAGATGCTCCATCACTGGATGTGTTCAAGGCCAGGTTGGCTGGGACTTTGAGCAACCTGGTCTAGTGGAAGGTGTCCCTGCCCATGGCAGGAAGGTTGCAACTAGATGGTCTTTAAGGTCGCTTCCAACCCAAAGTATTCTATGATTCTCTGATTCTATACTGGGGCAGACTGTACTTCTTTCTGCCACTGTGAGGTTCGAGCATTGGCTAGTTTAGGACTGAGATTTCATTTTCATGGTGGGTTACATATGCTCCTAAATATATCCACTCTTGATCATCCTCTCAGAAACCCCTTCATCTGCTGTTCTTACTAGTAGTATTAATTACCATTTTAATATCTAACCCTGGCAAGGGGAAATTTTGAAAATCAAAGCATCTTGTGGAATATATCACTAGATCATTATTTAAAAGACACTGGTTTATTTATTTTACATGACTGTGAAAAGATAATCAAGTCAGAACACCTCTGAGCTTGCTTCATGTTACCTACCATTTTTTGTGTTTAACAAGAATATAGTAACCTCTGGCAATGTGCAATAAGGGGAGATAAAACTGCCTGCCAGCAGCAAAGACAGAAACCATTAAATTAATGTTGTGTCAGATTAGAGTCTTAAACTGTGCTGGTCAGAAGCAAGTTCTTGCTCTTCTTCAGTCTTTGGTGTGCCATCAGTTATCTCTCTGATGCTTTACTCTGGAAGAAACCATGATGTCAGTAGTCTACTCTTGAAAAACATTGTGTATTTAAAAAAAAACAACCTCCATTTGTAGACTTCTCAACATTTTACTCATTTGCAGCTCATTTCCTGTTGCTGACTCACATGGAAAAAATGTTATTTTCCACACATTCCAAGCATATTACATGCAATTAATATATTCCCATCTAAGTCAAATGTAAGTAGTGTAGCAAAAAAGAAAGCCACTTTGCTTTTAAAAATAGCTGACTTGAAAGTCAATCCTTTAAAGCTGTGGTTTAAAGAAATAGCTGCTCATTTATAACAACATCATTGTGCGTTTCTTTGTGTTTCCAAAGCGTACTTAGTTTCATTCCGTGCTTAATCTTAACTCTGACACATAATTTTGACCTTAATTGTTTTACTGACATACCTGTTTAGGGTATCTTTGCCCGAAAAGACATGCTAGAGGGCCACGGACTTTGAGAAGAATCAAAATCATGGTCTGCAACATCCAATAATAGCCCAAACCAGTTTCTTGTGAATCATGTCATTGCTGGCTTAGGTGCCTGAGATATAAGTATTTATAGTTGGTCTCAGGGAGATTGAGTTTCTGGTTTGGATGCAGATTCTCCAGACCTTTGCAGCTCTGGAGGTAAATATCTCAATAACTGCCTTCTCAGGAAATGAACTAGGTACCAGTCAGAGAAACCTGTAGAAAATAAACAGGCAAGCAAAAATCCAATAATAAACCTAGCATAGTTTACTTCTGGTATAGTGTCACTGTCTCTCTTCTTCCCTCCAGTAAATGCACTCTTGGATTTGGGGACAATCATTTTAACAGGGCCTGTTGCAACCAGGCAAGGGGTGATGGTTTTAAACTAAAGGAGAGGAGATGTAGACTAGAGAGAAGGAAGAAATTTTTTACAATAAGGGTGGTGAGACACTGGCCCAGGTTGCCCAGAGAGGTGGTTGATATTCCATCCTTGGAAACATTCCAGGTGAGGTTGGCTGGGGCTCTGAGCAACCTGCTCTAGTTGCAGGTGTCCTTGCTCACTGCAGGGGAGTTGGACTAGATGGCCTTTAGAGGTCCCTTCCAACACAAAACATTCTATGATTTAGGAGGCTTAGGTTCTCACTCCAATCAATGCTGAATGGCTCTAGGCACTAAATCTTCTAGCACTTTTGAGAATCTGTGTAAGAATTACTTCAGTTCTCTCTGACCTGCTGTGCTAGGGTTTAGGGCAAACAAAAACATAGTATTTTTTAACATGCATCTGAACAAAATTTATGCAAAATAATATTTTTAACATATTTACTAGCTTGAAATTGTACCTGGCTTCTTCTATGATTTTTTTCTTGAGTTAATTACTCTCTGTAAGCTTAAATCTTTCAACTTTTGTGAGGAGCCCTGTAACACGAGCTAAACAAAAGCCTTCTGGAAATAGGAAAGCTAAGTGCTACATTAATCAAACTGTACAGTATGCAGTTAACTGTTAGCTATAGACTAGTCAGGTATAGAAATGTCATCTGGACTTTGCACAATTTCCAGAAAGTGGATAGGTTGGCTATTAAAATACATAAAGTGGGGAGGAACAGATGGAAAGAGGTAGAAGCATGTATGGTATATGCAGTCTAGGTGTGCTCCATCAGTGGGTCTATTTTCAATAAGCATGACAAAAATCATCCAATTCACACAGCCCCACATTTCTAAAGTAGCTACAGAGTGCCATGCATTATCCCTGCATGAAATTAATATTTTTCTTTGGTAATAAAGAGTTAAACATACTTTTAAGAAAATATTGAAAAGCAAATATTTAGTCTGTTTATCCTCTGGGAGGGCTTCCTCCTCTGAGATGAGTCAGGAATGTTATCAGTAAATTGGATAATCAGGAACTGCTTAGCTGAGAAAAAAGGGTGGAAATATATTTTAAATTCTAATTTGTCCTTGAACAGCATCAAGCATGCATCACATTTGTTACTAGATAATTTTTCAAGCTCACTGTAATTTGGGGGAAATTGTTATTAACATGAAACTGCAGTGAAGCCTCTGTGAAAAGAGACTTTAAAGATGCTGACCAACATTTGCTGCCTAATTAGATGGAAAACAAAAAAATTATCCAGCATGTCTACAATCAGTATTCTAATGTGATGTTAGCCAAGATGATTTTTGACCAAAAACTACATTGTAAAACTACTCAGTAGTGTCTATTCCCTCTGAGATCAGCCCTACTGGAGAACATAATGGTAAGCTTAAGGTTTGTTTAAGACGTAGGGATGCAGAAGAATACAAGATTTCTTTTTTTTTTGTCCTGCTGTGGACTTTTCCTGAGCTCCTGTGAGGCATCAGGTGTTTTCAGATAAGCAAATTAAATGCATCTTCCTGAAGCTGACCTTCTAGTAAAACCCATTGTTTTTCTGCTTTAGACTCTTTGTCTAACAGAGTATCACTGTTATAGGATAATGACATTGCCACATAGCTGCCAAAAACATCATCTATTAGGGAAATTATTAGGAGCTTCACCTTACTATGAGTTGCAGAAGCCATAAAATGAGGCAATTAACAGAAATGCTTTTGCAGGAAATGGAGTGTTGCCACCACATAGAGTAAAATGCATACCCATGGTTGCTTGTCGCTGTCCTTAATATAGAAGAATGTCTCAGAGAGCAATGATCCTGTAGCTCTCTCTCTTTCTGTCTTGGCAATATGAATACAAATAGATGCAACTTCAGCAATCATCTTCTGCCTAAATTTTACTTTTCCAGGTATACATAATCAATAATTTTTTTCCTCTTTGACATAAGTTTACCTTATGTGCTGAAGGGTGCTGCACACACATGGGTCTTCTCCCTGACTTCTAATTCTAAAGACACACTCTGCAGTTGAAAATTGTGATTACCTTTGTAACATGCTGGCACTGATCTTGAAAACCCTGAAATATTTCGTTTAGACAGGTTATTTCCTGCCTGAGAGAATGGTTGGAAGCAAGAGATAAAAATAGGTTTTTTAAAAAAAATATATGGTTATGTCTTCTCCTCTGGAGACATTCAAAATCCTCCTGGATTTGACCCTGGGCAACCTGCTCTTTTTGAACCTGCAGGGTGGTTTGACTGGATGATCTCCAGAGATCCCTTCCAACCCCTCCAGGCTGTGTTTCCCCCACTCTTCACAATAATTCCCCTTTCCTAAAAAAGAGAGGAAATGGCATGTGGCTAGGATAATACCTGAGCCCATCTGAACTGTAACATCATAGTCAGCATGTTCCTGATTGCCTTCCTCAGCAATCACAAAAAAAGGCTATAGTTTTTTGTTTGTTTTTTTTTTTTAAAGCATAGGAAGAACCCTCCAAATGAGGACTCGGTGTACTGAGGAGGGAACTTGTATTTGCAGTGCTCATATTGCCTCATTTCCTAGCTACACCTCTCACTAGTGTAGCAGTCTCTCATATCCCAATATCTGTGGCACATGAAACTGTCTGGCTAGACTTTGCGTGCTGCGCCAGGTCTTTTTTCATGAAACATGGGAATGAATTTTTACATAGAAAGCAGATTTTTGGGTTTTGTTTTATCAATTTATTTATATTTATAAACAAAGTAAAACTTCAGCTTCATATCCCTAGTTTTTCAGTCCCCAGTCATACATTGCTGAGCTGCAGAAACTTCTGTGCAATCATTTGACAGAAGTTTTTCTTATTAATTTAAAGAATAATAGATGCTATATGAAAGTGTCCTTGTTAGGTATGCACTGATATGTGTCAAATACTAAATTCTCTTGGGTTTTAACAGTGAAGGCTGAAATCGCCTCTTTACTGTAGTAAAGAAATGTGGTTTTTTGCCCAACTTGTAACTATTTCTGGGAAAACAAACAAACAAACAAAAAACCAAAAAAACAAACAAACAACAAAAGAACCAAAAAAAACCCCACAAACAAACAAAACAAAAACAAACAAACAAAAAACCAACCAACCAAACAAACAAAAAACCACCAAAACTTGGGTTGAGAGGTTTCATTTGAATGTTTTTCCACATTTAGCATTTCATTTTTTTGTTTTCAAAACTGCTGTGGAAATAAAACATGAAACCCCTATAAAGTGTGATTGTAAAATTCTATAAAGGAGTGACACATTGTGACTAACTGTAAAAATAACTTCCCTGAAAACAGAGCCCACCAAACAGGTGTAACTGTCCAGTTACTTATGGTGGTGCCCTGAATCATCTCAAGTCTGACCAAATCATGCTGTCACCTTCACCTGTAGCTTCTGATGAAGTCCTCCTCAACTCTGTATAGTCCAAGGGAAGTAATAGCTTTGGAGCAGAAGCTTTTGTGTGGCCAGGTCCTGACCATGCACTAGATTTTTAGATGGAGACATGTGTAGCTATCTTTTGTAGCTCCACTTTCCAGCTCCATCACTAGCTACTGTGGAATGGATAAAAGAGGGAGGGAGAGGAACGGTGGCCATGGTAAGTCACACATCACTGTGTCATCTAGGAGGCTGCAGGTGCTTCAGGCTGTGCTGATCGGGAAGCATTTTTCCTACAGGAGGAAAGAGCCAAAAACCCCAGTAAGTTTGAAATTGCAAGAGGCTGGAGAGCAACTGGCTATTTACGTATCAGGGTTTTTTTTTAACTAAACCTGTTATAGTCCTAATTGATTGTCCTAGTCTTCTGGCAACCCCTCATTTCAAGCCCATTGATGATGGAGCTCTGTAAGCAACAGGTAGGATATTAAATGGCTTTGCTGAGGGCAGACTATTCTTTTATTCTGTAACTGTTTTCTCACATTTTCAGCAAGCCCAGAGCCCTGCTCTTAATTTTGCAACATAGCTTTTGTTCCGACATTGTGTGTCTGTTTTCCAACTCCTCTATGATAGTACAAGGCCCTTGAAAGATCAAGGTTTTGGCACATAAAAGTGGGCCTACAAAATTTCACTCCTTTCTCAAAGCATCTCAAAACACACACACAGAGAAAGACTGTAACTGGATGGCTGTTAATTTCAACTCGTGTAAGGACACAGACTCAACCTGAGCCTGCCAACATGGAAGTCTTGTTTGAAATCTGACTTTAATCATCTTCATCTCAAGAAGACTTACTGAACGCACTTTGTTTATTAATATTACTGAGACCGAGATCAGCCCTTATCTCTGCTTGTCCTCCTTTGGGACACTACACCAGGCTTAATTTCTTTGTATTTCCTTGCCCTGTTCAGCTCTGGTACCATCATAATCTCTGGAGCAGTTCAGCATCACCTCCCTTAGGCAAACCTATGCCTATCTTGGAGCTATATTCCTTCTCAGCAAAGCAACCCAGTGCAAAGACCTACAAGCACAGCCTCAGCAGTCTAGAAAATTGTCTAGAAAGGTAGGAATTGAGATATGAGTGGCAGTTTGTTTAGAGCAAAGAATGTTAGCTGCAATTTATCGTGTTTGGTTTTTAGAGGACTGGGACTTTTCTTTCTGTAATAGTTAGCTGTTAGTTTATTTATCATGGTCTTCCAGCATCTTAATTAACATTTAGTTGATCAAAAACCCGAGCTGATATTTTAAGACACATGGAGGTGGATATTTCCTTTCAGGGACAGACATTTATAGCAAAGCTGCTGAATATGTGAAAAGTGCATGGCAAAAAAATCCTCTCGTGGCCATGTGGCAGAAAGTTTCATCCTCTTGTGATCACCAGACATCAAGAATGAGAATTGTTTCTGCACCAAGAAAGGAAAGGCCTATTTGCATTTTAAGTAAGTCTCGTTGTTCCTGAACCACACAATAAAATGTCTGGCAGCATTGGAAGTTCTTTCTCAAGGAGTTACAGAGTTGATTTGCAAGAGGAATAAAGGCATTTCCTCTTGCTGATACGTGCAATTTAAAACCATGAAGTTAGAAAGGACTTTATTTTAGTAGGGATATTTTTCATCTCTGTAATAGCCTTGAAGAAAAACTTGCCTATTACTGCCTCAGTTTTTTTTTCCTCAGCATGTCTTTTCTAAAGAAAACTATGTCTCTAGGAAGTCAGTTCTAATTTTATGCACTGTTTTGTAGCCTGCCTACATGCAAAGCAACTTTTCCTGCTGTTTAAACGTTTTATATTTTTCTGGGAAATTGGGTGGGGTAGGCACTCAGACCCACACCTCTCAGTGACACATAATCTAAAATGTATTAATGTGGAAGGGCAAGTACCATGGCTGGATATCAAGTCCTGTTCTACAGAACGTAAATATGCAAGTCACAGCTTCTCCCCACATTCCATTTGGTTTAGACTGACACAAGGTGTACTCAGGGGAATGGGACACTCCAACCAGTCAAGGTGTCGGGTTCAAATGGTACCAAATAGAGGGGTTCCTCTTCTGGTTCTCACAGGTTGTTGGACATCCTTGTAGAGTATACCTCCATCCCAAGGAGATAGTTATTTAACCTACCTGCAGGTCTACACATTTTAAGCTGGCAGACTTATCTGTAAAGAAAATGAACAAACACACACCTCAACACCGGCCCCCCCACAAGAAACCCCTTACTAAAGAGTAAAACCTTTGAAGTCAACCTGATGTTGCTGTTATTCATTAAAAATTACCTAAATAAGATTTTTGCTGAGTTTTCCCTGTGTGTTTTGAACTTTTTCATCCTACACATCTGTTATTCATGCATAGAGTGCCTTTGCCACAGCATTCAAATGAGTATAGATAGAGTATATAGTCAGGTCAAAAAAGAAAGATGTCCATAAAGTGCAATTTTGTCTCCTTAAAGAAGGAAAATTGATCCCTTTGAACTACCAAAATGACAATACCAAGAGCTGCCATTAATACTTTTATCTGTGGGCCAAATAGGAATAATACACAGCAGATCACAAAATTATTATGTCCTGGTTTTATTACTTTAATGAACAGTGCACTAACTCCAGTAGAAAGTGCAATGGGAGGATTGCTAATAGTACTGGTAATTTTATGTGAGGTGAGTATTTGTGTATAAGTCAATGCATCTGGAGACTGCATCCATCAGGTTGAATTGTCACAGAATCATTTTGGTTGGAAGAGAATTTTAAGATCATCGAGTCCAACTGTTAACCCAGCACTGTGAGGGACTAAGCCATGTCCTTCAGCACCACATCTCCTTTTACACAAAAAAAATTTAAAAATTAAGAAGGAGATGGGAGGGCAGATTGTGCAAAGGCTTAGAGATGACTGAAGCAGCCCCAGCGCCATATCAGGGACTTTTCTTTCTCCTTCCAAAGTGACATCCTTCACTGCTACAATACTGGCCCAGCTTGCCTAAAATTCTCCATTTTCCGTAAATTCTGGCATGAAGACAACTTCCTGGTGACAATTGCAAATGCACTTGGGGAGAAAGGGACAGAGCACTCATTATTTTTATCATTCTCCCACAGCAGAAGATGAGGTACTATGGAAAATATGTAATTTTCAATATATTTATGAAATTTTTAAATCAAAACAATTTCTGACTGCATGTTTCTCTCAGCTGGAACAATAAAAAATAATGGTTGGATCATATCTGTATTAGCTGAAGGTGACAGTCTCTCTGTGTCTCTTTCACTTCTTCTTTCTCTTTTTTTATAAACCTGAATCTTTTTATCATGCCTTTTTTTTTTTTTTTTTTTAAACTTCAGCATAAGTGTCTGATACAGTTGTCTTTATAGAGTCAGCATAATGTCATGCTGTTAACAACATTTCCAGTTTTCTTTCAAATTTCTCCAGGATGTAGGGCTCATTTTTGCTCTCTAGCTATTAATTGTATGTGGAGTCTTGAAACAACAGGCAAAAAGCATCAGCCAACAGTGCTGTGGCCATAGTTGTGCTGGCCAAGAGGGTGATGAAGGTTCCCTTTGCATGTGTGTGACAAACATAATTCTCATTTGAATTCCTTAAGGTAAGTGTCACTTTCCTGACATACAGAACAGTTACTAAATTATTTTTATTGGAAAGACAGACATAAAGGTTTGGAATCCAATTCTGCCCTGTCTTCTCCATCTCTTTCTGCCTCAAAATCTTTCTGTTCACCTATGTCAAGGTGTCTTTTTCCATTTAGACTTCCTCCAAAAAGGACAGATTTGCAAAAGCAATGCAGTGTGTCCATTAAGTAGTATTTAAGGTCAGATTATCAGAACAGTTGAAGATTCAATTTTCCATGGCTGTTCAGGAAAACCTAGCCACTGATTTAGATATTCAAATGGGAGCCGACCAAGTCATAAAGTATTTGTAGCAAGGTGTTATTAAACATGACCTGCTTCTCAAAACAATGCATCCTTCCAGCGCTGGGTGTCTGGATGTATTAGCTGGTATCTGAAGAAAATGACTGTGGTAGAACCTCATTTGTAAGTTTATTTAAGAGCTACTCAGGTTGCCTGACATGAAATTTCCTCATTTGCTTCCAGTGAAACACTATTTGTTTTGTCAGTTTGGGCTTTTTCATTTGCAAAAGGAATGCCAACCTTGACAGACTGTGAGATAATTAATAGATACATGAATGCACAGGACACAGTGCAAATGAATGTGGTTTCCTTCCTACGTGAAATTCATGACCACGTTGATGGTTATGTTTATGGGCACTATGAGTCAGTTAAACATGTCCAGGACTTTCCATTCAAACTCCCCAGTTTTAGCATCTTGCAATGTTTGCAAATTAAATGCTGGCATCTGGGTCAAATAGTGACATATTAGTGACATCTATGACAGTTTCACCCATTCATCCCCCAAATGGGAGCCATCCTATCTGAGTTCTGGCAAACGTACTCATAGTACAAGGTATAAAGACCCAAAGACAGTGAGCCCACAGAAAAGCCCACGAGGCTTTTCATTAATCACCGTGTCCTTGGAATTAGGCTAATATGGTACTCAAGAGATGATGCTTAAGGACACATGCTGACCAATGGAAGTGAAAAAGAAGTATTGAACAGAGAGCTGCCCATTCATTGAACACCAGCCATCCTGTTCAGTGGATAAAGTAGACCGCCTTGAATCAAAATAGTGACAATCACATCCTTAGATTGCAATCAAAAAGTGCTGAGCAGAACCTTTGTTTCTGGTATGCTCAGCATTTAACAATTTGATTATGTAATCTTAGTAAGGGTCTTTGGAGAAGAGGGTGGAAGAGATGATTGCTTTTTGAGGGTCAGAACAAGGAGTCCATCACAGCTGCTAGTCTACTCTCCCTTTGAAAGAAAATGAGAGAAAAAAGGGTAGTTATGGTACTCCAAGTTTGGATTATTTGCTAAGCCTCTAGTTCCTCTATTTCTGATCCACTACAATCTGAAGTAACTCCATGTGAGCTAAGGCATTTCAGTGAGTACTTCATCCCAGTAGCTTCCAGCTGTGCTTTAAGGTTGTCATAGAGGAACGTCTTCTAAGGGGGATAACATAAGGCTGCAAGCAGGCCATCAGCTATTTAGGCAGAAAGGAGTAATGGTCATGCTTGCAAGTCACCAGAGTATGTCCAGCTGAAGTCCCTGAGAAGAGCATTTTAGTATCCCAGACATTACCCCTTCTGCAGGAACTCTGCCCCTTCCAGACAATGCTGTGGCCATCTCAAATGTGAACTTTCTCCTTACTCTTCTCCTTCCCCATGTTTCAGTCTACAGAGAGATTAACCCAGTGGGAATAAGCACAACACAGAGAGGCTTTCAAATTCAAAGAAGGCCTGCTACCTTGTGGCAGAGAAGTGAAATGATCAATAATAATCCCCCCAAATAATCTGCCTGGTGGTGGTGGTAATATTATTGTCATCATCATAATTTTTGACTTATAGTCATTAATACCACCTATTTTCTACTATTTCATGTATGTTCAGTACACTTACACTGAATATGGACCTGTTGTTCTCTGTAATGTGAGCTGTGACTGTGTCTCAGATTTGCATCTCAGGAACTTTTGCGTTGTCTGATGTCTGGCATGCAGTTTTGAAATATCTTAGCTATGATTCTCTGAGGTTTGATATGGTATGATGGAGATCAAAAATTGAAGGAGAAAGAATCATCCTGGGGAAAAAAAGAAAATCTTGTAGAAATGCCATTTTGAGAGCTTGAGATACGGTAGTTAACTGTAAATACAGAATAAATGTTGCTTCTTTAAGCCTTTTAGTTATTCCACAGCGGGAGGCAGGAAAATACATGCAAATTATTCCCGAAATGCCTAATCCCACAGTAAACTGAGTAGTTAGAAATTACAAAGAAGTAAAGATCGAAGCTTTTGGTAGTTAAAGGGAATTTAATTTTGGTTTACAAAGACTTGTAGACTCAAATGTGCGACTGAAATACTTTTCCTCTCTTTGAAGCCACTACTTACCTACCCACAGGTAACAAATGGCATTCAGCAGCAGAACTATATTGTTGTTCTTTTCTCATTTATTGTTTAGCAGGTTTGGTCTCTTCTCACTGGTGACATATGACAGGACAAGGGGAAATGGCCTCAAGTTGTGCCAGGGAAGGTTAAGTTGGATATCAAGAAAAGCTTCTTTACAGAAAGGGTTGTTAAGCACTGGAACAGGCTTCCCAGGGAAGTGGTTGAGTCACCATCCCTGAATGTGTTTAAAAATCATTTGGATGTGGAGCTCAGGGACATGGTTTAGCAGCGGGTTGTTAGAGTTAGGTTAGTAGGGTTAGGTTGAGGTTGGACTCAATGATCCTGAAGGTCTTTTCCAACCTGAGCAATTCTCTGCATGTGATTCTGTGTTTCATGTGACCATAGATTTCTGTTTTGAAGAAGGTGGGGTTTGATTTTTGAAAGTAGCACAGACACTTTGCATTTGTTTTGCATGTCATTTGGATGCACAGTTACATTGACAAACATGTATCTTCTGGGATCACATGGCTCTATTGTGTAAAGACCAATATCCACCTTGTAATGTTAATGCTAAAATGGCTGGAAGAGCATAACACAGCTGGCAGAAAGGACTGTGAAACTAGCTCCTTCTCAGCTGAACCTCAGGAGTAATGTGGTAAAGCAGGTAAGAGTTATGTTGGTAACAGACCAGGGTGAGAGAAGAATTAGACCCAGTGTGAGCACTGACGTTAAATACATGTTGTGTAGGCAAAGTATGGCGTCATTTTCCTTTTTATCATTCCACTCTATAAATACAATAAAAAAAATGTGGAGGAAATCCTGTTTCCTCAGTGTGTTGTTGATCACCAGGAAAGGTGATTCAGCATTTCATCATCAGTAATAAAAGCAGAAAGCTGCAGAAGTCAATATTGGTTTGAGCATGTGTTTTTGAAAAGAAACTATAACTGAAAAAAATTATCACAGCAAGTGCAACCATGCAGGGGAAAAAAATAAAAAACCAAAACAAAAAAAACCACAAACCAAACCAAAACCAAAACAAAACAAAAAAACAGCAACAACAACAACAAAAAAACCACAAAAACCCCCCAAAACCAAACCAAAACAAACCAAAACCAAACCAAACCAAAAAACAAAACCAAACCAAAACAACAGGGATGTCTTCTTCTAGTAAATCCTGTGTTTACTGGAGCAAAAGACCCCAGGAATTAGGCAAGATGCCTGAGCAATGAGGTGCTGTGCATCAGCTCAGCTGAGAGGGACTGGGCTGGCAACACTGGGCATGGGGAGTAGGTGCTGACTGCACTCCATGGGAATCACTGGGGTGCACCCCACACTTAACCCCATTCACTTCCCATCTCCCCAGCAATCTCAGCAGAAAGGTGAGGAGGAAGTTGGTTCCCTGTCCTAGAAGAAGCACATGAATGAAACATCTGTGTCTGGAGCACTGCAACCACACCCAGCTCCTCCAGCCTGAATATCTGGCTGGAAAGTGGCCACTTCAGGGACCTCTTTCCCCAAAAGCAGTCCTGTCAAGGCTCAGGTTTTGTCACTGACTTGATGAGCCCTTCCCTGAAGTGCTGCTTTCAGACGTACCAGTTCACTGAATGAAGTCAGCAGCATGTACATGGCATTGACATCAAATAACCAAGAGCTACATGAGTACTTTCAGATGCAGGACCCTTCTGACTAATATTCTTACCATGTCTGACTAATGAGGGATGGTTAAAATGTCAAGAGTTTTGGTTTTTGGGTTTTTTTTACTACCTTTTTCTTACTCACTCTCACAGTAGATGATAATGAACTGACATGTTGTTTACTCATCTCATTTACATGGTCCCATGGTGATAAAAGAGTCACTGCAGCTTAACTGCTTCTGCGTAGTTTAGGAAGTTTTATGAGTGTATGAATAAGCAAACAGACTTGTCTCTGTCATTTAAGGGTATGTCTACATTGAAGATAATGCAGAACTACTGTTGCCCAAGTGGGAGAAGTCTGCTTCTGTCAGGCAAAGTTTCTCATAGAGCTCCCCTACCTGTGGCACTGAACTTTTGCCATTGAACTGCCACTGAAGGGATAGCAGGGTTAGATCCATAGCATCCCCACTGCCCCACTCAGGGACATGCAAGGACCCCTTCCTGCGCCCTCTGAGCACTGGCTCAGGGAGCAGCAGTCCTTGGGTGCCTGGATGGGCAATGATAAGGGAGCCTTTACCTTACTGGCTTAGCCCTCTCACACACCTCCGGAGCTACCTTCACCTCCCAAAACTGACCCTTTAATGATGGCTTGGCTCTTCAGGGCAGTTCCAGAGCCTGGATGGTCCTTCACTGGCTCCCTCCGCCATGCATGGCTCTCCTGCCAAGCTCTACTGAAATAGCAAAGGGATTTTGCTTGATATTCATGAGACAGAGATATCACAGAATCACAGCATGGTAGGGGTTGGAAGGCACCTCTGGAGATCATCTCCCAACTCCCTTGCTAAAGCAGGTTAACTTAGAGCGGGTTGCTCAGGATCACGTTGTCCAGGCAGGTTTGGAATCTCTGCAGAGAAGGAGACTCCACAGCCTCTCTGGGCAGCCTGAGCCAGTCTCTGTCAACCTCACAGGAAAGTAGTTTTTCCTCATGTTGAGATTAAACTAGTAAGGCTATCATACAACAGAGCATAATCCAATATATCTCTAAAGGCAGCAATAACCTAGATAAGAGTCTGGGAGAGATATGCTTAAAATGGAGAAGCTGTAAAGAAAATGCTTGTTTAAATGTATATAAAAATGTAGACAAGATGAAGAACACTGTCAATATATACTGCAGCTGATGTCCTCATCAGTTCACACACACACACAGGGTATCACACAGGGTGTCAGAGGTTGGAAGGGACCTTGGAGATCTTCGAGTCCAACCCCCTGCCAGAGCAGGATCACACAGGATCTAGCACAGGTCAC
>JANHGN010009869.1:28540-69989 GCA_024605025.1 Megaceryle maxima
TTCCCCAGATGCAGGACTCTGCACTTATCCTTGTTAAACCTCATTAGGTTCTGCTCTGCCCAGTTCTCCAGTCTGTCTAAGTTCTTTCGGGCCAGTTTGTTAAATGCATAGAAACTATTGATTTTGTCTAATTAAATAATTTCCATGCACTTCACAGGGACAACAGCTAAGCATGGACTGCGCTGTAAGGCTTGTAAGATGAGCATCCACCACAAGTGTGCAGACAGCATTGGACAGCAGCGTTGCATGGGCAAGCTGGTGAGTGAGTGGCTTGGGGCAGCAAGTCCAGTGGGAGGCAGCAGCTTGTGCTGTATCCTCTTCCTCTGTGTGCCTGATGCCCCCAGCTGGCATTTAGCTGGTGCATTAACAGAACTGACACCAGGTCACTTCGTTAAGGTGGGAAAAGCAAAGCCAGGCAGTGCCCCAGTATCAGTTTTGGCAATTGCCACTACTCAAAAACCTGAACAAAAATTAAACACAAATGTGATCTGCTTTGTGGATGCAAAGATATGGTTACATAATCCAAATTTAGCTAAATAACAGAATTAATTCCTTTGATTTAAACTGTGCTTGATGCAGTGTAAATCTCTCAAGGAATGCTATAAATTAGTGAAAACATCTTAATGGAGTTTAGCAAGTGAAAAATTTTTCACATTATCTTCTATTGTTTATTCCACTGTTAGGGTTTGAACTAAAAGCGTAATTCATCTTAAAAAGAAAATGAAAGGATATTTCACAGTGAGACACTATAGTGTTTGAAGCAATTTCTTGACAGAAGAGTTTAGGAGGAGACCTGCCCCTGTATGGACACAGCAGCTTAGTGCCTGGGTCACCTTCTGAGCAGCAAATTCTCACTATTGGCAAAGGCAGGACACTGTGTTTGAAAAGTTTCTGACCCAGAATGACGACTTTTATGGAAATATGATTCTTTTGGTTACTTTTGGAGTAAGAACTTGGAAAAATGACCATTTGAAATATGAAAACTGAATATATATATTAATGTTTCAGATGTTCTCAGATTTATTGTAACCTAAAGGCATCTGAGACAGAAACGAGCTAAAACCAGACAGTTTTGCTGTGTTAAATTATGACAAAATGCAGCACTGACTTCAAAAAGGTTAGAACTCCCACATTCCACTGGAAAGCTCTTCTATCTCCAAGAGTATTCAGTAAAACCTGATGTTGTTTATACACCTGAGGCAAATCTTTATGCATTCAAACCATAATCATAGCCCTAGTGTGAGTCATTCGGGTATAGGAATTTGGTCTGTGAAGAGCTGAATGACCTTGTTGCAAGCCCTGGACAAGCCAAATATTAAATCAAGTGAATTGTTTCATGCATTTCTTGATTCCAGCCTCAGCTCCTGTGGTCACTAATTTACAAAAGCAGAAAAGTAGAGACCAAATTTGCAGAAGGAAGTTGTCCAGAAAAGTCACAGGAGTTTTATGAATTCATGTTCTGTCGAAAACTAGGCTGGGAGCAAATCAGGAGTTGAGAATCTGGTATTTATTCCTCTAAAAAAACAAGTTTATCAATCCCTTCATTCCTTCCTCTTTTTTTTTTTTTTTTTTAATGTATAATGAACACAGGATACAGAAAATATACATATCTTCATGAGGCTTTTTCACTAACTGGAAGTTCTAACAGCCTGAAAGATTAGAAATCTGAGAGACCATTTGTGAATCCCTAAAACTTGCAGGACATTTCCAGAGACTTTGATGTTAGCACCTTCATTTTGGGTACTCAAACCTTTGCCTGAGATATTTGCTAACTGAGATAGTAAATACGAGTAAGTAAATAAGTAAATAATGTTTTCTAGAGTAGTTCAGGGCACTGTTATTGGCGATATTGTGGTATTCTTTAATGGCATAATGAGTTGTTATAGTGTATGTCTCTACAAATAAACATTGAGGGGATTTCTGGTGATGACTTGGGGAGTTTTTTGCCCTTACAAGAAAAAAAAGCAGTGGAAGCTGCAGTCAGTCAGCAGCAAACATGAGAAAAACATATAGAAAGGCTCTAAATTTTTTGGGTTTTGCAAGTGCATAAGTGGGAACATGAGGATTTGGAGTCTGGGTGGGGAAGGAGTGTTGCCTGTTTAGCAAATGCAAAACAATGCAAATTCACGTTACATAAGAAGCCAGGGAGAGGGAAACTTCCCAGAACATCTAATGATTCAACATTTCTGCTGCAGTTGATTAGCGCTGCTTTTGTGCAAGACAAAAGAAAAAGGAGAGCTGAAAATGAGCCTCTCCTTCCACATAAATATGAGAAGGTTTTGGTTGGTTTTTTGTTTTTTGTTTTTTTTTTTTTTCCCCAGGAGAAAAATAAAATAAATCCATGATCTCTAAACCCTAACAGTGACTCAGCAACAGGAAGCAAACTTCCAGCCTCACCATGCTGTTGTGCCACCAGCTGACTTGATTTCTGTTACCTCCAATCATTGCAGCAATGCACTTCACTTGGTTTTGCTTTCTCTCCCTCCAGCCAAAGGGATTTCGCCGGTACTACAGCTCACCACTGCTCATTCATGAACAGTTTGGCTGCATCAAAGAAGTGATGCCTATTGGTAGGTTTTGATTGCTTTTCCGTTCAGTCTCCCTTTGACAGTGCTCTGCAACCGCAGCGGCAGACTTCCAGCCATGGTATTTACCCTCAGCAGCCTTCCAGCTCCTTTCAGTGACTGGATGTCCTTCTGCCATCTCAGGAAAGGACCACTGCAAAGATACAAACCTGGAAGAGGAGAGGGTGTGTTTATTGTGCGTTTCACTCAAAACCCCATACATGTAAGCTCTTAGCAATTACCCTGTTTATAGTAATGTCTAGCTGAGATCAAGGGTAGGAACTTGCAAGGGAAGAAGCACTGGAATATTGAGGTAAAGGTATGAGCTGGGATGAACCGGATGAAAGACAGAGAGATCAAAATGGTTGGAGGCATTCAAACCACTGGTCTGCCTTTTGAGGGATGTTTTTCATTCTTTTTCATCCACACTTCTTACCTTCCTCATTTTTTTTCCATATTGACCATGTCTACACACTGAGCATTTAAAAGACCAGGTTTTGTTCACTGTAATACCAAATACCTGAAAGGAAACATTCTGAGATGGAGAAAGTGAGGTGATTCTGGAAAGTATTTTTCTCCACCAGTTCTTGGCCCAGGCTACAAAAAACAAAAGCCCAAACTAGGCAGTCAGTTTAAAATGACTTGTCTGAGGGCATTTACTTTGTTGGTTTTGGCAGTTAAAAAAAAAAAAAAGAAAAGCGAATTACATTAATTCCATCTAAGTTTCTCATTCTAAAAAACATCCATCATATTTGTCAGAAGCAATAGAAACATTTTGAACCAACTCTGTCTTAAAAATGAGGTGTGGTCTGCACTCCTCGAAATTCAAAATCTCATGTATTTTTGCAGTACTTTGGCCAAAATTTCCCTAAACAGTGATACAAAATGATTACATTCAACATGTCTACTGCCTTGTACCACAAGTGAGGCTGAGGTCTTATTGTGCAGTATGTAGAAGAGGATTTGAACTGAATTTGTCCATACCAATTGAAAACATCCCTTTCTCTGCCATGGGAGATGACTTTTGGGGCCAGCTATGAGGGAGAGTGGGAGTAGGAATCCACATTAGCCAGGTAGGAACACTGTGAGGGTAGATGGACAAGGGTGATGGCCCACCCATACCACAAGGATGCTCTGGCACAGTGCAAGGGTTTTCTCTTAAAGCATCTACTGAGAGGAATCCAGGAGGTCAGTGGTAGGAACAGGCAGCAAACATGGATTAAAGACTCTCACTACTTTGTCATCTTTACCTCAGTTTAGGCAGTATCAGTGGTGACTAGAGAAGGAGGATGACAGACAAAAAGAGATAAGGCAATGGTGGGGACAAAAAGAGCCTGTTTGAGGGAAAGATTATCATTATGGGAGAAGAGAAGCAGAAGAAAATCACTAGCAAAAGCCAATTCCACTAAGTTTATCAAACACGTTTTCTTAGGATAACCTCTCAACTTGTGTTTAGATGTTAGTAGAGGCAGGTGTTTCTCCAAGTGGAGCGGGAACATGACCAAAAATATCTTCAAGGGATTGATTAATGCATGTTTTGCTCCTTCTGTTGCAGCCTGTGGAAATAAGGTTGACCCTGTGTATGAAACTCTCCGCTTTGGGACTTCCTTAGCCCAGAAAACCAAAAAGGGCAGTTCTGGAAGTGGGTCTGATTCTCCCAACAGAAACTCTGTAAGTACCCAGATATCTCTTTTCTTTCTGGATGAACGACAGATATTTATTCACAAGAGTTTTTATCAGAGTTCAGAAAAACTTATATTTCAAACTGTAAAAAAACTAATCTTACTCTCAACTTCCAAAATGAGACCAGAAAACATGTTATTTTTGTAAACTCAAGGTTTAAGTAGGTTTTAGAAGTGTCTTTAGAAAAATGAAAAAAACCAAACAAAACAAAACACAAAAAAACCAACACACACACAAAAATGCAAAAACCAAAACAAAACAACAAATAATAAAAAAGGAAACAACAACAAAACAAACCAAAACAAAAACACCACCACCACCAACAAACAAACAACAACAAAAAAACCTGTCCAAACAATTAATAATTTTTGTTGTTGTTGTTTAAAGGAAATAATATACTTTTGATCTTGCATATCTGAGTAAAAGTGGAACATATATATATATATATATTCAACTGTCATGCTGGAGTAGATGCATCCTGATGGTATTGATGGTAGTAGATATTGTTGATGGTGGGTATTTACCCTTCATACAAGTGATAGCAATGGATCGGAGTCCTCAGAGTCTAGATTTAAAAGTACAAACTCCACAGTACACGCCCAGCCAAAATTAAGCCACTGCTGCTACAAGGCAATGGACTGGCACCTCCACCCCTGCCCAGGGCAGGCTCAGGAGGGAGGCATCATAGATTTGGTCTTTTCTCTTCAACACCCAAATAAAAACAGGTGTACTCAGCTTGTTGTATCCAGACAGGAAGAATTTCACCTTCATGTTAATCTTTGTCATTCACTTTCCCTTATCATAAAAGCCACTTTCCTCAGGACCATGGCAAAAGGGCTGGAGAAAGGACGAGGGAAATGAGTGTGTCCAGAGGAGGCCACAAAAATGATCCAAGGGCTGGAACCCCTCTGCTGTGAGGTCAGGCTGAGAGAGTTGGGCTTGTTCATCCTGGAGAAGAGAAGGCTCCAAGGAGACCTCAGTTTGGTCTTTCAATACTTAAAGGGGCCTGTCAGAAAGATGGGGACAATCTTTTTAGAAGGACCTGTTGTGACAGGATAAGGGGTGATGGCTCTAAACTAAAAGAGGGGGGATTTAGACTAGAGAGATGGAAAAAATTTTTTACGGTGAGAGTGGTGAGACCCTGGCCTGGGTTGCCCAGAGAGGTAGTAGAAACCCCATCTCTGGAACAATTCCAGGTGAGGTTGGACAGGACTTTGAGTAACCTGCTCTAGGTGAAGACGTCTCTGTTCAGGGGTTGGACTAAATGTCCTTTAAAGGTCCATTCCAACCCAAACCATTCCATGATTCTATGATATTTCCCCTAGCTCTGCCTTTGTTAAATCCATACCTGGTTCAACAGTAGCAATCACCAATTTCTTCCTTACAGAAATGGTTATTTCAAAAGTATTGGGACCCGTGAGATCAGGAGCTCATTCATGGTGTCAAAAGAATGTTTCATACCCTCTTACCTCTCATAAACAGACAATTAAGCCTATGCTTGAGGATCTTTTTTATCCAAGAGATCCTCTCTACTCTACCCCTCCTCATGCAAAACAAGCGAAAAAATAAGCACACTGTAGGCTAAAGCTGTTTGTCAAGTCTAAAAATCAGACCCACATTAGCTGATAGTTGCTCCTGCACTCACCTCAGCATAAAAATCACCAGACACAGAAACATAAAGGTTCTTGGTCTTGAGGCCTCAAAGCAAATTATTACATATTTAATTTTACGTTGTGCTAATATCTGCTTGTCTTTGGCAAAACATTTCCTTGGCACTTTAACTTAGGCTCACACAACTCAGCTGAACTGTAACCTCAGGCGGTATAGGTGACGTCTAAACAGATATACATTTGTGTCAGATTAGAAAGAAGACAAATAAATTCAAACAAGAACTAAGTGAAATGTGCAAGGGTATTATTAAAGGACATGTCCTCTAGCTGTCCTTGTTTGTGCCTTAAAAAGAATTTGGTAATTTTCATTCTTTTTCTAAAACCCGAAGTGACTCTATCACCTGTCACATTGTGATTGCAGCTCTTTCTTTCAATTATTTCATTTACTCTGAAACAGAAGTTCTACAAATGTAATTATTGCTTTCTAAATCAATAAGGCATTCTGTTGAATTATGAATAACTTGAGCATAGAAATCACGAATGCTGTGTCAGTTTGCCCTAAGGAGCTGATCATAACTAGGTGGTGTGTGGGTGTACAATGAGGAACGCAAGTTCATTATGGGATTTTCTCCAAGGTATCAAGGCTGAGAGAGAATATAACATGTGTCAGCATACAGAAGATGGGAAACATCAGAAAACTGAATTAACAGACATGTGGAACCAGTGCAGGCCTGTGGATTGAGACAAGGATAAACTGGGGAGCAGACACGGCCCTGATGGGGCCATGGAGCTTTCCAACAGTGATATGTGACCCAGGAGCACACACTGAGCAGTGACCACAGCAGGAATGTGACACAGAGCCATTAGAGCCCACGTAGAAATGCACCAGAACATATGAGTTAACAGCATATGTACAGTTAATAACGCAGAGAGACTAAGATCTTTCGCCAGTGGTCCTCACTTCTGTGATGCTCTGCTCCTCTCAAAGCAGAAGCAGCAATGCAACTCTGAGGTTCCCAGGGACTTTGCAGCTTGTTCTGCCATGTCACCATACCAGGGACATCAAGGACATGGTGACACCTGGGATACTACTTCACCTCACAGGTGGTGTCTAAGCTGTCAAAGGGCACAGCTGCTCTTACTGAAGGTAGTTAAAAGCGCAGGCGACTAGTCCCAGAGCTGTGCTTTGCTTCCACGGCCAGAAAGCTTCCAGGACTGCAGTTTATGTCTCTGTGCACAGTAGAGACTTCAGTCTTGCTCTGAACTAGCCAAGGTATTTTTAACATGACCGAGCAGTGTGGACGCACCCACTGTGATATTTTAGCCTGGATTCTGCATTTCCCATAAAAGAAAGGGGCCATATGCTCCAGATTTATTACCTCCTTCAAAAATGTGCTTCTGCAATTTACATTTATACCAAAAGTCACTTGAGGTGATGTAAATTTGATTCCCATTCTGGCTAGTTTTTTGTGGATCAGTTCCTCTCAAAAGCAGCTTTGTATGTATATAATTTCTATTAGACCATTTGTCATGCAGCTCTTGACTGAAAAATCATTAAAGGTAACTGAGGTTACTTCAGGAGGGTTTGGATGAGGTATATACTGAAGACACATCACTGCATATCCCATGTCCACTAGCACCCAACAAAATATAGAGCTAATCAGCAATTATGAAGTTAGTCAATGAAGACTGAAGAATGTACCATAGCAATGAGGTAAAAAATAGATGGGAGTTAGTATTTCAACAAGGCAAATCATTCCCTTCTCCAGCCAGCAACTAGAAATTCCTAGATACGCTCTATGCTAACTCCATGTCAGCATTGCTATTCCAGTGCTGCCTTCATTGAGGGGTAACCCATTTGTGCGTGACCTGCACAAAGGCTGAGTTTAAACCCAAGGCATAACAGAGCAGTAAAGTAGAAGGCTCTTAAAATAGCAAGGTTAACAGAATAGCCACAAGATACCTGTGGTACTAATCTACTTTGAACCTCTTTGTTCATTAGTATCCTTGGATGGAGAGGTAGCTAGGATAGAACTAGGTAGGGGAAATAAAATTGTCAAAGTACTTCCTAAAAAAAGCTTTGTTGTCAGCACTAGTAAAAGGAAAAAAAAATCACATTAAAAAAAAAGTCTATAAAGCAATTCAGACTTTGTGCTCCCTGAACAAAAGCAGTGAGTGTTCCTCATCTGGCTTTTCTTCCTGTAATGCAGGCAAACGTCTGCGAAGCAATGGGCAGAGCTGTGTGTACAGTACAATTGTAAAGTGTCATGGAACAATGAAATTAAATTCTTCCACTTGTCTCAAGAGCCTGTTAGCAATAAATAAATAAAACTTAGGCGCATTTAAGGATTTACAGTTTTTCAGATTAGAAAGCACCTGACTCAAGTTGAACAATTAGGTTTTTTTATGTCTCTCAAAGATGCTTTACCTAAAAGAGGTCACCTATGGACAGTTGAGAAACTAAAGTTCCATAAGGTCAGGTTTGGACAGAATTGTTTGGAGTAGCTCCCAGTTCCTGTCGGGCTCTACATGGAGAAATTGACTACCCAACCAAGGAATCTTGTTCCTTCTGCAGAGTATGCTTCTGAGGCTTAAGGTTATGTCATCCCGTGTTTTCCTGCACCCTAGAATAATGGGTCTCTTAATTATGATTGGCATTAGTATGATACAAATAAGAAATCATAGTAATTCTAACAACAACATTTGGGTGTCATTTTTTCCTAACCATACCAGCCAGATCACTGTTTAAATAGAAAGAGGGCAGATACTTAAAGACTGACTTAATCTCCATCACACTCTAGCTCCTTCTTTCACAGCATGTTAACAAAATTCAAATCACCCTCACATTACAGTTATTTTAGTGAATAATGTATTCAGGGCTAGTAAATTAATAGTCAGCAGTTTCAATTAATGTCCAGTCTCTTTGGCAGATAGCTATTTAGTATACCTTCAGGACCTACAAATTCCCCCAAGCCTCTTCTATATGATATGGAGAACCACTTTGTTTAACATAATCCTTTGGGCCTTAACTTTTACTTTACTTTATACTGCAGAAATCTTTTGTACACTGGACTGTAAGCTCAGCCTGGAGTTCTGTCTGGGCTTTCACTGCTCCCTGTGGAGTAGGCTGTGCATCACCAGATACAGTATTTGCTGCAATCCTGTTAGACTGACTTGCTCAGATCTGATAGCCCCCAAGTACTGCATTCCCCAAAGGCTCTTGCGTGGTCTTATTTCACCTCATCATTCACTGTTCCTGGCTTATTCCCTCTGCTGTGCTCTTTATGTCCCTGCAGACAGCTGATCTGGCAGAAGTTCCAGAGGAAGGCGATAGCTCTGCAGGCACCCTTGACATAAGCAGGAAACGCAGCAACAGCGGTGAGTGCTGCCAGGCCATGACAGTATCTTCAGATGCATTGGCCTGTGTACAACCTACTTCAGATGTTTTGGGTTTTTTCTGTGTTTGTGTTTTAGCAGTATTCAGATTTTCAGAGCGGGAGGTGAGCGGGTCATACAGTTGGTGCAAGAATTTAAGGAATGCATTTTATTGTTAGATGAAATCCAAGCCACCAGTTTTCTTAATTTGTTGTGTCCAGACCTGGCACTGGACAAGGTTCAGGTCCATTTCCTATCTCCTATGCTTCACAAACATGCTTGTAGACTAATGACATAACATGCTTCAGTTTCACATTGGCAAAGTGGAACAAAAATACTTTCTTTTCCCTATGTTTGACTTGTCTACATGTCTCTATATATCATAACCTCTTTGGGATGGGAAATGAATCATATAGTACCCATATGTCTATAAAATATCCAACACAATGAATCCTGATTGTAATTGCACCATCTTAGTACAACTGTAGTATGTGCCCAGTAATATTAATAGCCCAGTTCTTTTGTCTGCTCTGCAGTACAAGAGCAATGTTTTTACAGCATCAGTATGATGGGATTTCAAGACTATCATACCAATTGAGACCTTATTAATGAAATCTCAGCTGCTGAGGGATGGTTCTTGTGCCCCTGTTCTTGAGTTCAGTCACGGCAAGGGAAGCAATAAGTACAAAGGGGTTTGGAGTACTAAGCCACACTTCAGGAGCAAACCATCAGAGCAACTTCTCTAGCAGCACCTGAAGGCTGCTTTGCTGAATCTCACATGAGATGTATGCTATGAAAATAAATCGGAGTGTAGCTTTCTTATTCATAGCACCCTCAGTGCTCCTGACACGCAGCTAACAGTTCTTGTAGGTGAAATGCCAGATTCAGCTGTCCCTTCCCATTTTATGCTACCTCCTTATTACTTTCCTCTCCTCCTGGTCCTATCACCACTCCTCACTGTGTGCAAACCTTTCCTTCCTCTCCTTTTATGAACATCCCATCTACGTTATTTTCTTTCTCCAGACAAATTTCTTAGGTTTTCTGCCTTGCAAGTGCAAGCTGACCTGACCTGGTTACAGATAAAGAATTCATCCTGCTTCGCATTGTTCAGTACTGCCCACCTGAGACTTATTTGTCCCTGTTTGAGTCTTCAGATAACTTTTTATTTCTCTGTCAAAAGGTAGTTTCATTTCTGAAACCCAAAGAAACTTTTTTTCCCCTGAGATTTGTATTCACTGAACACACTGAGAGGCGTTGAAGGAACTTACGCAAAGAGATTAGTTTAAAAAACTCAGCATGTGTCAAACCTCCAAATAACTTCCACAGCGCATTAATGATTCCTTTGATCAGCACTGGCGCTTTTACAATCCATCCTTCAGAGGCTCGGGGTATAAATTATGCATCAGTCACTCCAAAAATTTCCCCTTGGTAGATTTTTAATAAACTGCCCGCACTGTTTGCACAAGCTGTGGAAATGGTAAAATCCTTTCAGACTGTAAGAAAACCTGGGTTTTTTTGTGTGTGTCTGTTGCTCCTGAGGCAAACAAATATGAAAATAGATGGATTTTTGTTGTGTGGAGACATGAACTGTGTACCTCTGTGGCCTTCAGATTCAAGTGCCTCCTAGTAATATCCAGAGAGATTCAAAATTTAACAAAGTAAATCCAAAATGCTGCTCCAGGGTGATTCACCAGCCCTTTTTCCTCATCTGTCCACTGCCTTTTAAACAGGCAGTTCCACATTAATGCCTTGCTGACTCAGGTCCATTCCAGCTGTTGAGGGTTTTTCTATTAAAACCTGTCATCTGCAAATAACATTTTAGGGAAAATGTACAATTGAGACTTTTTGCTTAAATGGAAACAGTGGAAAAGATGCTGCCTGCAGAAGGGTGAAAGGACCCAGCACGTGTGGCCAGGTAATTGCTCCTATAACAACGCCAAGGGAAGATTCTTTCACTCGGGCCATGGCACACATACTACGAAGCAAAGCTTCCTATCTCACAACTGTAAGATGCCATACCTAATTTCCAGCCCTTCAGCCTCTGCTAAGCCAGTTATATTCCTTCACTGCTGTGAATTTCCATCTGTAAGAGAAGTGCCGCAAGCCAAGATGTACTTTAAGTGACACGTATGAGCCTGTTACCAACAGGGATTTGAGCACTTTCTCCTCGAGTCAAACATGGGATGTCCTTCCCACAATCCCAGCTTTGGTGAGCACTTCTTGGCAAACATGAGTATATGGTCCAGCTACCTCCACACTGTCTGGATCAGCTCCAGACCTTGTGGGGCTGCACATTAGTAACTCAGCTTTATTTACTGTCACTGAGCAGAAACTACTCTAAAGACAATGCTGAAATACTTCTACTTTGTCTGATGAAGGAATTTCTGCAAGTCCAAAATGCTCCTGGTTACCCAGCTCATTATCCACCAGAACTTTTTCTATTTACCTATTTTCCTTTTCCTCTGGGACACAAAACCAAAGCATAATTTGAGTAGGACATAAACCCTGCCAGACTGTAACAGCAGCATTTTATACCCCTTTATGCAACTGTCACGTATACATATACTCCTATACTAGAAGCTACAGGAATTGAATTTTATTTTTAAGGCTTTCCCTCTGGTATTCATGAAAGTTTACAGGGTCAGAGTCCCTCTACCACAGCACTTGATGGGTAGCACAGTGAGGGCCCCCAGGTAAGCTGCAGACCACCTGGACACAACTTGGGGCATTTTCAGGTTAAATGATGCAGGTATCAGCTCACATGATGTCTTCACATTCAGACACTGGACTTCAGGATTATAATGCTTACATTTTATCAGAGAATATATGCTTATATGTGCTCCTGGGTCTGTGTCACTCCATACCAGATCTTTTTCATGCAAGCTGTGGCTGCAGTCTTTCCTCTGTTCCAAGAACACTACATTTTTTCAGTGTCTGAGTACAACTCTTATCAAGGAAGTTGTGGATGCTTCATCACTGGATGTGTTCAAGATGAGGTTGGATGGGGCTCTGAGCAACCTGGTCTGGTGGGAGGTGTCCCTGCCCATGGCAGAAGGGTTGGAACTAGATGATCTTTAAGGTACCTTCCAACCCAACCCATTTTGTGATTCTATTTCATCCATAAAACTTCTTCAAAGGCTCTTTGGTTGTCATTTAGTGTAGAATAGCCACAGAAGTACAGGTATAATGGAAGCAAGGGTGAGCAAGTGGAAGGGCAGAGAGGGAAAGAAATGCAGCAGTTTGGTGTTTCCCAGCTCACTCTTTCCCCTGAACACGTGACCGTATGGCAGAGAATGAAAAAGAAAATGCAGACAGTCTGCCTGCTACCACTATTACCACTACTGAGATTTACAGCTTGTTAGAGACTACAAAATACAGCTTCTGCTCAAAATGTCTGCAGAGGTGGGAATTCAGTCCATGTAATAAAGCCTCTGTGTTTTTTCCAGGGAGATAACCAAGTACAGGCATAAGTCAGCTCATGAAGCAAATACAAACTGATTAGATATCAAGTATGTTAGGTGCTGTGACCATTGTCTCACTCTGTGAGTTTCTGGTTTAGTAACTTGGAAGTAACTTCACACATCCAAACCTGTGTCTCGGATAACCCATCCCAATTTGAAAGTACCTCCTATAAAATTAGGGACAGATGCAGCATGTCCAGTGCCCCCCACACACGGACTCCCAGAGAAAGATCAAAGAAGGCTATCAAGCATTTAGAGATAAAAGGTGATCAAAGAGGGAAGGAGAGGTTTTTTTTTCCTATGGATTTCCCACTATATTGTTTATATATGGTCATCAGGTTTTGCAGATGTTTTAAGTAGAAATACTGGTCATCTGAAATGTGAAAATACAACATTCAGTATGAGGAAAAGGCTGCTGAACATTAAATAGTGATGCAATTAGGGGACTTTCTATTCCCAGTGTTGTACTTGTATATTCATCTGATCAAAATAGTTTATTACTTATGATTGTAAATTCTTCAGGACCAAATTTGGTTTGTGACGTGTCAATAGTATATATGGTTTTGTTGAGGGGGTAGAAGGCTTCAGAGGAGAGCACAAGGGAGCAAAGAAACTAAGGGAGGAAAAGAAGAGATTGACAAAATAAAGGTGACCCTGTTGAGGCAAGGAGTCTTAAACTACTCTTAAAATGTTATGTGTTTGCTTTATTTCAGTGTTTACATACTCCGAAAATGGCACAGAACACTTTGGAGAAGAACCAAAAAGTATACATTCCCCGGTATGGGCATAAATTCTGTGAGAATGAAATGGGAATGGGAAGTCATATAAAAGCCTTGGATTTATGGATAGCTGAGGACCTTGAGTAGGTCTGCCGGGGGACTCTTCTGGAGAAGCATCAATATCTGACTGTCATATTCTTATACCATTTCTGGGCCACTAGCCACAGCTGGAAGCAATATACAGGACTGGATGGCCCTTTGGTTTACCCATCATGATCTCTTTTATGTTCTGTTTATTGCAAATTGGTATCGTGAACATAAAAGATGCAGTGGGGAGGACATGCCATTGCAGCAGAACTACAGTAACATTAAAATCACAGATTTGATTTTGAAAATTATTTGGGGTTTAGTTTAGGTATGGGTTGGGTTTTTTTCTCCAGATTGCCAGTGAGGAGAGAAAGTAGCCAGTCTTCTCTGTAGGAAGTCCAGCACAAGCAGCTCTCTGTTTAAGAAAGTGATTTTCCCACCCTGTTTTTTGTCCTGTGCTCTCTACAACTCCGGTTCCATCCATAACAAGGACTGTATGATAGACATATTATGCCACTAATACCCTACTAGGTTTGTAAGAGTCGCACATTAACAGAGAGCAAAAGACGGACTCATTTTTAAGATCTCACCTGAAAGACCAGCTTGTGCAGATTTCTGCTTTTGTTCTTTGAAAACCTGGAATTTGATCTAAGGGTTCAAAAATCTTATTTCTAAATGAAGATAGTTACTGCCTTAGTGGTTTGCAATGTATCTGGGCCCTAGTCCTCCAAAGTGTGAAAGCAAAGAAATGATTCTCACTCATTTCTTGGAAGATCAGCTCCTGGTTCCTCAATCTCTAACAGGATGAACCAAATTCCTGTACAGGACAGATATTTAAATTTTCTCTTTCTCTTTTTTCTTAAAGGGACCATTTTATAAAAGCACGTTACAAATGAACACCTATGTTGCCTTGTACAAATTTGTACCACAAGAAAACGAAGACTTAGAGATGAGGTAAAGTCCAAAAATATTTGTTAGTTGATATGACCTATGTGTACTGAGAGCCGTATAGTTGTATATGACTTCAGGGGAGGGCAGGTTCATTCTGACATTTCTATTAAACATTTTTTTTTAGATGAATAAGGGACTCAGATGTCCTTTCTCATGAAAAAAAAAAAAAAAATATATTTTTACAGCTGGGATACCAAGTTTCTGTTTTTTCTCTTTCTCACCTTAGCAACATTTAATTATTCCAAACACATTAGAACATCTTCCTGAGGAGGGCTTGAGGAAAATCCTACCCTGCTGCCATAGTGATCGCACCTTTCTGTGAAAGGTGAAAACTCTGGTTCAGATTGTTTTGTGTTAGAAGACTAAATGCCTGTTTCTTCAGTTGTCAGCAGCAACAATAACTACTTGGGAAGTGGACCAAACCGGCCCACCACTGCCCCATCCTCCAGCTGCATCCTGGACAGGTCCACATCTATGCGTGCTCTGAAAGAGTCCATTAAATTGGATCCATTATCCATCATATGCTCCAGAGGCGCTTGCTGGTTTTTGTGCTGATACCTCAACAATTCAGTGAGGCTAACAGGGAATGCAGGGAAAGATGAATAATTAAGGGTCAACCATTAATTTTATTAAGATCAAAGAAATGCCTGTTGTCGAACAGGCAGAGCTTTCTGAGGTTAATCTGTTTGGAAATGGGCTGCCACTTGCTTTGTACAACACAGAGCTATTATAATTGCATAATAACATCGATGAAGTGCCACCAATGGGGGGGGAAGGAGGTCAAATAACTGTTCAACTACCTGAACAAAATCAGCTCAGTACATTTTGCTATTAGCATTTTCAGCCAAATTACTCTCCTAGCTCTGCTTTGGAACTAGTCAGCTGGATGCTGATACTTAGTAATTACAAGCCTGCACCACACATTATAAAGGTAAATATGTCCCATTCAAATCCCAAAGACCTTCTTGGGCAGAATTATATCCCTGCTGACTAATTGCCTTTGTCAGTTAACTAGAACTATTTTCCTGCTGCCTTCCTTCTGCAATCACAGCTTGAAAATGCAGATGATAAAGTGGTGTTTCCCAACAGTGTGAAAAGTCTTGAAGGAACAAGATAATGCCTGTAACAAATAGGAACTGTATTTTAAACATTTTCCTATTAAACAGGAAGCAAAAAATTCCATTTCACAGATGTTGTCTCATAATAAAAGTCTATCCCAAATAAACAGAGACTCTCTTTCTGCATTACATAGTTGATTGAGCTCAGATAAAATGACCAAAAAAAGAAACACCTTCCTATTAGAAGGTAATTGTGGAAGCTGATGCACCATAACAAGTCATCTTACCGACTGTTCCACTTCTAATTCCAGGCCAGGTGATATGATTACTCTTCTGGAAGACTCCAATGAGGACTGGTGGAAGGTACATGCTAATTATTTTATATCAAAAAGGAGTATTATGTTGTTTTCAATACTGAACTTGTATTAAAGCTACTAGTGTTAGTAACCTTCTATCAATATATTTTCTCCCCAGGGGAAAATTGATGACAGAACTGGATTTTTTCCTGCTAACTTCGTGCAAAGAGTGCAACACGATGAGAAGATTTACAGGTGTATCAGGACCTTCATTGGCTGCAAGGAACAGGGACAGATAACTCTGAAGGAAAACCAGGTAAGTTCACCTGTGCCAGATCCTCAGTGGACTTGAGCATCCAGCAGTCTGACTGTTGACTGGAGGGAATGCTGTTCAAGAGGAGCACCGGGAGATGCTGTTCAGTAAAACTTTACCACAAGATTTATTATTTGTGCTGTAATAGTGTCTAGTAGCCAGTTAAGGGCAGTGTTGGCCATGTGTAAATGCATACTCCTTGCTTAATATAGCCAAAATTTTCAACCTCATGGATCTTCATAGTTTCCATATTATGTACTCTCCTACTGACTTCAAAGGGACAGCTTGAAGAACACATGGTAGATCTTGTGTGCCTGGAAGATGATATGTTTCTCTCCTCTGTATTAGAGGTACACCTAAGAAAATAGTCACTCCCCAAACCTTAGTCACCTGAATCAGACTTCTGGGAAAAGTTTGATAGAATTCTTCTCTCTTTTTTTCCTTTCATTCACTCTATTTGGGGATTTCAGTGGGACGTCCAAGCCATTTTGGCTGTCTCTGGGCACAATGTCCAGAATGCTGTGAATGCAGAAGATATATTATGTGCAAAGCACTGTCTTCTTCCAGATTAGCAAGAAGAGGAGGTTATTCATTGTTACCAATTCCTGTCAAGTCTCACTTTAGATAGAAAAACTCATTAACCAGGCCAATAGATACTTGAGATTATAGCATGGCAAAATGGCTCAATTTTACGATGTTAATTCACTGTGTCAAATTCTGCAAGGTCTAACAAGAGTCAAGAGCCATTCTGACAGCAAAGGCAAGGGTGATATGCCAACAGAAATACCTATCCAGTGCCAGGAATATGAATTTTCATTCTATTGCTTGATACCATCCCAGGTTTGTACTGCAGGTCTCTGTCCCATGTTGCTTCTATGAATGTTCGCAGGTAGAAAGTGTATCCTTGTAAAGCAAAAGGCAACATATTCGCATCAACAAAGCCCTGTGTCTGCCTTAAAGCCATTTCAGGCAAGCAGAGACTTTCTCTGGAATTGTTTGGAGCTTCAGATTCATGCAAACCTTTCTGGCAAAGCTGAGAGGACTGAGGGAAAACCAACACAATTTGCTCACCCATCTTGAACAATATGCACAAGCTGCTCTTCACAAAGGGTGCATTGAAGATTTCATTACGAAATCGGAAATCGAGCCTGAGGGAGAAAAAGTGTAGCACTTCAGAGACATCAACATCTTGGAGTTTAGGGTTACACTGATGGATTTGTGGATTCTGACACCAATTCAGAAGATGACTGGGCGCCACAGGGGTCAATCACAAATCTATGAGAGGGAGGCAGATAGAGCCCCTGACATCAATAAAGCCAGATCATTAACAGGGAAACAAAGACCAGCCAATTTCTGTGGTTTTCTACTCTTTTAAACTGTCTCACACACAATACTGGCTGCATAATTTTCAACTCTGATTTCACCAGCACTTGGATACATAAATTCTTCTCCAGCTGCTCTAGCCTAACCAAATGCATTGCCACACATTATACAAATTGCTTCTTTGCATGACTACAGGCTCTGATTTGACCTCTTTCACAAAAGAAAAGCTCACCATTTGTAATATATCATCAGTGCTTGGAAAAGCATCTCTTAAAATGCCTTTAACATTCTTAGTCGTCCTCATTTTTAAAGAAGTCATAATAAACTATTGTTTGAATGCCTGGTTTTACTCCTCTTACAACATCCTACTTAAATACAGGAAATAACCTCTTTAAAAAAAAAAATACAGACCCTTCGCTGGCTGCCTCTCTGATGTCTACAGCTGCACTAATACAAACCACTTTAGAATTGGGGTTTTGGTGATTAAATAACACAACTGATTTTAAATTACCCAAGCGATCTTGTGCAATAGAAATGACCCCAAATCACGACGCTTTTAACAAGACTGGCAACCAGAAACTCTCTTCCTCATTCAAATGTGGACTGTGAGTTTGCATAAAGGTCAGTGCAGCAGATCCATTTGATGATGGATGTGTTCTATAAATGTCACCAATGTAAAGAAACCCTGCTACTGAAATCATCTCCCAGCCACCTTCTGCCATGACTGCAGAAGGCCACTGCTGTTGTGATGGCCACAATCACCAAACCAAAGCTGTCAGCCTTGCTTTCCCCTTTGTACCCCAGCTCAGAGGACAAACTACCCTCTTACCCCAACACCCAGTCACATGAATTTCAGAAAGGGTGATTTTTATGCACATGTACATCATAATCCATCCAGTCTAGGAAGGGCTTAACCATAGCCATGGGACTATGTTCAAAATGTCAGGATTGAAGCCCAAGTCACCAGCCTCAGGGGGTCCACTTGTCTTCTACCGATGAGCCTGGGTGGTTTGTTGCTACCTGACTTTTCACCTCACTGCTTAGGAATTACTTTATGTCCCCACACTTTTTAGTCTGGGATACTTTAAAAAGAGCTGAACTTCTAAGACCATGACTTATCTGCCCTTGAAAATCAGTCGCATCATGGTGACTTCTGCATTTGGACTGAATCACTTAAAACACAATGCTAGTGCAAAAAGTGATGTTGCAGTTCTTCATGTGCCCCCCAGCTATAACTGCTGCACTTCACAGCTAGGATTAAGGAGAAAAGGGTCTTTTTGCAGCTATCTCTGTTTTTCACTGATATTAGTCTTGCTTCTTTTTCAGAGATACTGAGTGGCACACAAGTTTTGCAAGAGTCCAAAACATGAGTGCAGCCCATTATGCATCCAGTTTAGTCCAGGTCATCTTTAAAACCCTAATTAAGTGTCATAAGTAAAACAAGCTGGTGTTCCTGATCCAGAACCTAATGAAACAGCTGCTATAAAACCTGTCATCATCACTTCCACTATGGCTGAATGGGTATGAAGACTGAACTACTTATTTCCATCCACAGAGATCACACAGGCAAGAACTTCAGTGCACAGGCAGCAGCAGATGTAGAAACCCACAGTGTCCCTGTGCTGTCATTCTTATGGACAAACAGAAGGCTTGAGCTTTCAGACCTCTTGACCTGGAACTGTCTACAGGCTCCAGGACAGCTCTTGAAACTGTGCTGACCTCATAAAAAAATTCCTGTTTCATCAAAACCAGTCCATGGCTGACAGAAGGGTTAAAATGATGGGAGTGAGAAGATAAGCAAAAGAAAGCTGATGAAAATTAGAGTAAACTCAAAAATACTCCTAGACAAAGAGAATTTGGCACTTGAGCCCAAATTCAAAGCACAGGACTTAGAAGAACAGGAGACTATTAATGACACTGCAGCTTAAAGGATAATTTCCCAATTGCTCATATCCCCCATCTGCTCAGGGCTGACTGACAGACAAAAAAAATGCTCAGGGCAGATGTTGACAAGTTCACACAACAGTCATGATCCTAACAGTTGTTTCTTTTTGCTTTAGTGTTTTGGGCTTTTTTTTTTTTAAACAAAATGAGATTGTAGAATGAGGAAGTGACTTTATAATATTAGGTCTTGCTTTCAGCTAGTTCTGAAAATCATCAACTTATTCATCAGGTGGAGTCAAAAAACCTGGATACTACCATGCACTTATCTGGGGTCACTCCTGATTTATATCCAACTAAGAAAGTCAAGAGCCAAAACAACCTTTTAAAAAAGACCAAATCTCTTACACTTTTTTTAGTCCAAAGATTAAGAAAACCAGTGTTCAGAAAGCTCAGTATTTTAATTTTGCCCACAAGTCATTCTGCTGAGAGAAGATGTCATGGAGAAGCATTTTGTTCTCACAATGTGTTCTGTGGAGCACCAGAGGTTAAACAAGAGATGCAATACAGCTAGTGAGTAGTGCAGACCTACTGGAGGCCCCTTCTAGAGATCTGGCTGTTTGGGGGATTCTTTGGGACATGTAAAAAGCTAGAGGTTTGCAGATATCTTTAGTAAGGAGCAAAGCACAGTGATGGAGTCAGATGTTCCTTTAACCAGACAGGTCTTATTATGGAGAAGCTGCAAAGGCTCATTTTCCCACAGAGCAGCAGGAATCAACTGAGTAAGGGCATCTTCAACCAAGATGCTCTTTCCCACTCTTGCCATGCTCAGCCATACTTAGGCTCATGCTTCTTTCTAGGCTTTTTCTCTCTTTTTCATAGTCTTTCCCAGAGACACAGACCATCATCTATAGCAGAAACACCTTTTTGTGTACATGTGCTTTACACCTCCCCACTTCAAATGGTGATGTGACTGCAGAGGGATTCTAAACAGCATCATTTCCATACCTCTCACATGCTTTCCATGTGATTCAGCCCAAACAGCAATACATTATTTTTTTAATTTTATGTCAGCTCTGTTGGTGTGCTCAGTCATTCTGCCCTAGGGATACAATGCAGTTACTGTTAAGTAGGTCACTTAAGTAAGAAAATTAATTAGTCCATTTGCTTTTCAAAACTTTGCTTTACAGATACAGAGATGTACCTGACCCATTCCAAATACTGGACAGTGACAAATATGAAACAGCTTCACCTCCTACTTAGGACACATTTCTCTCTAGAAGCAACAGTGGCACTAGTAAATATTATATATGCAACAACAGGAGGACAAACTAACCCAGGATTCAGATATGGTATTAAGGCGTCACCATGCCATCTGTAATAGTCATACTGAAATGGATTTAGCCAGGAACACTTTAGAGCCATTTTTGTTCCTTTCTTACCCTCTGAATTAGTATAATTAAACACTGTAAATACCCATCAGACAGAGCCTTTCAAAGTGTTAGTCTAGACAGAGGGCTTTAAAAACCTGACATTGACATCACAAGAAGCCAGAGAGTCAATCTCAACAGGACTATCAGTTTTCTGGCTAATTTTTAACCTTCTTTGATTAGTAGGAATTTAAATGACAGGTAGATGAGGTGCTGAGGAACATGGTTTAGTGGTGGGATTGTCAGAGTTAGATTGGTGGATGGACTATAGTCTTGGTCTTTTCCAACTGAAACAGTTCTATGATTCTAAGTATATGTGGTGCTTCAAGGAGGTGAGGGAAAGGCAAGTCCCTAAGCATATGAGTTTGAGTTTCTTGTCAGAGTAGTGAAAGCCTAAAAGGGATTGTTCCACTTAAAGAAATAACTAGTGGGATGTCATACCCACCTGATAAATAACCTGGAATCATTTGTCACTTTGATCATGGCAAAACATGTATTATTTTGATCCCTTCTTTGCATTCAGATTTGTGTCACTTCTGAAAAGGAACATGAAGGCTTTATCAAAGTATACAGTGGGAAGAAGAAAGGCTTTGTCCCCATAGACGTCTTAGAAAACATCTGATTTCAACAGCCCCCTTGCTGCGGTAGGAGCCCTTTGTTGGCAACGCCTGTCTGCCTCATCTCACACTGTGTCAATCCAGATGGGCTGTCTTGCAGATGTTCAGGGAAATAGTGAGAAAACTGCGACTACAAGAAGAAAAAGACTTTTAGACTGCCACAGCAACACTAAGAAATAAGAAAAGTGGAATATTTGGAAGAAAACATAGTCAGAAACCACTGGGGAAATGAGAGGTCCTTGGATACTAATGGGAATAAGGTAAGGAAAGAAGAAACAAACCAAGTCTGGGCTGATATCTGGTGCAAAATGACTGTTACAACCCTGTTGGAGACAGACAGCTTGTTCTGAAGGACTGAACTCGTGTCCTGTTCTTGTGTCTTAGAAAATTGTTGGACTGCTTTCTTGTTTGAAGCGTGTGTTTAGGGGGGGAGGGGGGAAAATACCATTGAAACTGTCCTCGTACTACAGTCCAATGCTTGTAATAAAGTGTGGCTGTGGTTCAACACTTTTGTCCCCAGCATCAACCAATCAGTTTAAGCATTTAATTTCCAGTGTTTTGTCTCATGACAAAGTGGCTCAGAGACACCCTGTGAACGTCAGTTCGAGAAATGCACTGTGCCCTGGAAGTCAGCAGCTTTCTCTTTCTGCGCGACCTTCCCGCATAAAAGAGTAGCGAACTCGTGTGTCCTTTGTTTCCTCTGTATGTGAACAAAAGCTCTCGGCATACGTTGGGTGTGATGGCTGCTCTCATAGCTCACAAAAATAGCCAGTCCTCCAATTCACAAGCCTGCTTGGAAGCATCCCTCTGTGTTTCCTGCACCTTTATCTGGTCATACAGAAAAACGGGTGAAATGCTGGGAGCAAGCCACAGGCTTGAAACATTTTATATTTTTCTGTGTTTATTGCACTTAAAAGATTTTATATATTGATCCTATTTATAAAAAATAAAACAGTTAACTAACCCCCAGAAGACTGAAGATGGTAGGAAAGGACAGACTGCCCGTACAAGCGAAGTTAATAAATATGGATATCCAGAACTCATGACAGAAAGGCACTGAGTGTCTTTGCATTGTGTTCACACACCAAAGGCCTTGTCTTCATTTGCTAAATAGAAGTTTTGCAGACTCAGCAGTAAACATGCTAGCATGAATTACTCCTGGGCATAAACCACCATGAGCATCCCAGAAATCATTTCCATCCTAGTGAGACTGTGTAGACAGTTCTGGTTTGTCTATGTCTCCAAACATGTTTTGGGCATATGAACCTTTTGGTACCTGGAGAGCAGCTTGTGGGACCTGTGGATCTTATCCAAATTAAACAAGTCAGCCAATGCCAATCCTGCTGTAGAGCATGGGCTTTATGATGTTCAAAGACTGTGGACCTAATTTCCAAGTATTTAATTGGGTGTAATTGCACCCAATACACTTAAACAGCTTATATCATGTATTACAACATAGAGACTAATTCCTATCCCTAAGCTCCCTGCTGAATTCATGCCTTATTTGACTAGCCTGAGGCTGAACACCAGTCTTGACTGAGATTAATCCCAGATTGATGTCCTAACAAGTTGATACTATATCTGAAAAAAGCCAAGTCCTGCTTCCATACACTGAGGCGGTTTGAATCCACATTACAAAGCTCAGGTCTCCATAGTTGGATTGGCCTCTTTGGATTACTGATCTTACTCAAAGCCTTATGAAACCTGGTGTGACTCTCCACATGACCAGAAGTTCACAAAGCAGGTCAGGCTCCAACCTTTTAGAGACACATTTTTCAGCTCTTACGTATCACTTGACTGCAGAGGTGTCAACTGCTGAAACATGGTCCTTTGTTAATGTAGATGGTCTATAACAATTATTAATGTCCTTCCAGCTGATCAAAAGTATCTATTTCATATCTTCTGGGGGAATATCAGCAATTTATAAATGGGTTGGTTTTTTTCAGTTCAAACAATGAACATTTGCTCAGCTCATTTTCCTAAGTAACGAATAAACTCAGTGGGAGGACAGAGGATTCTGATAAGCCTTAAAGATCAAGAGGAAAAGCAGTAGAGACATATTAATTCACTCTGCTTTATAAGCTTATTTTTTTAAATATTCACTCATTCAAAGGTAAAACTCAAGTATTTGTTAGAATGAAAATATTTGCTACTTTTGATCAGGCCTGTCAAGCAGATAAAGGAAATCTGTATTAATTTATATATATGTGCTGTTGTTTACATGATTGCATCATACTGTGATTCCCTCCTATTTCAGTCTTTTATGATTTCAATTTATCCCTACAATGTGCACCATACTCTTCAAAGAATTATATGAATATTACCTACAACTCACAATGGCCTTTAATCAATGTCAGTTTGATTCCTTTTGATACTGAGCAATAAATAATAAAGTGACTGAGTCAAAACAAAACAGACCTTACGTGGACTGCATTATATCTGAGAAAGCATTGCTTCTGAACCAAAGCTTGCATGGTTATCTTTTTGTGGTTTCTTTGTTTATTTTTGTCTTTTTACTGGGCTTTTGCTGCTGTTTGATATGTAGATGTAATTTATGCCTAATTCAGGAAGAAACACATACATGAGTCTTACTTTAAGCATGTGATTCATTGTCTACTTGCATGCTTAAAGCTGAAGCAGTTTGCTGGATTATGGTCATTTCCTCAGATTTATTTTGGAATCCAGAGGAGTATTGCATCATTTTTCTTTCCTGACATATGCAGTTCGCAATAGATACTGCATTAGCAGACATCTGAAAGACAAAAGATGGAATGAACTATACATGACATATGCACAGAAAAAAAAAATATTTCAGGAGATAAATGCTGTTCAGATTTAATTTAATACTCTGATTAATAAAGACTATGTGATGGTTGGAAGGAGTTTCATGGCTTCTTTGCATCAGACAGTATCGTTTTCAGTTACCCACCTTTAGGAACACTCACCAAACCCATCAGCAATAGATGATTACTGACCATTTCCATTTAAAATCTACAGCACTTGCATTTGCCACGTTTAGCAAACCATTCCTAAAGCAGTTCTTCTGCAATGTATGTATCATGGGTAGACTCTGAGCAATGTTTTGTGATGGAGCCCTGCTGAACATTTTTTTTCTGGCACAGTAGAATGTATTTTAAGCCATTTAATGTCTCTTCATGGCATAAAACTAGCTTCAGAATATTTTCATAAGTAATAGTAACAGTTGACCAACATGAGTAGAGGACGAACTGCCTGAATCACAATCTCCTCTTGTCCGTAAATAACACACTGTCTTAGCTTATGGTAATTTTTCTCTACATTTGGCCATTTTGACTCAGAGACTTGCATTGGAGACAGATGCTGCAGTGCACAGGTGTGGACTCAGTGCCCCTCATTGTCCCAGGGGAACCAAGACACTTATTACTTCAAAGAGTGTGTATCTTTAGCATTGCTTACAGGCCTCTTTTTTTTTTCTGTTGTTGAGACTCGAATATAGCACCCACTGCCATCAGAGGAACCTGCATAGGGCAGCCAGGCAGTGGCACCGGAGATTTGGAAGAGCTGTGACCTGCTAAAGAAGACACCAGAGACCATGTAGGTTGTCTAAAATGGCACTAGACAGATGTCTTTGGAAAATTAACCCAACCCATTTGTTTTAAATATGTGCAGACAAGTCTGATTTATGAGCACTCAGCTTACAACTTTCTTTCCCTAAAGGACACTGAATAAATGCAGTAAGCCACGTCAATCTTGTCCCATTTAAATCTGCTGTAAAAAGAATCCCTGAATGCCACAGGGACTAGAGTTCAGCTGTTATCCTGGAAAAGTCTAGTCAGTGTTACCCTTCTCCCAAAAATCTCGGATGTAATTTGTCTGTGCATGTCTACATAAACCAGTAAATCAATCTGCTTTGCCCCTTCCCCAGAAAAGAGTGTGATACGCACTTCAGTGCTCTGGTTCATCTGACTGATTGAAGACTTCTGCTTTGGCATGAGCTAGATTGTGCCTCCCAAGTGCCTGCTTCTACCCATCAGCAACCAAGGAAGCGTTGAACAGATGTAGACCTCTGCAGACATAATGTCTGTATCAGGACAGACGAATTCCCAGCCCTAATTTCTGGATGTGTAGGTGTTACATGTATGTAACACATACTACCATGTGTTTTGTGCTTTTTACAGTTTTACCTCTGAAGTTCCCAGTCACAGTTATTAATAGAAATGAGAAAAGAGGTGCATTTTTTTTCCCCCTTTTCTGTCTTTAGAATTTCCTTTACTGTCTGGTGGATAAAGATTGCTTCCTACATAGAACATTTTGCATTTAAATACAAACATAGATTTAATGTCATATGGAATTGATCCTATTAAGGTCATCTTAATTTGAAATACCGAACAGGAAGAATATTAGCATGGCCTTATCCCTGCCTGCAAAAATACTGACTGTCCGTAAGTTCCGAGAGCACTTAGCATATGCTATGGGAGGTAGATTTGCATACAGTTCATTTTCTACTAACATTTCACAGTGTTTCTGCTGGACAACATTCTGGAACACTGTAAACCACCAGAGAGAAAAGGCAGTCAGACCAGGGGGGGTGTTGTTGTGCTTGTTCATATATAACAAAAAACAAAATGCTGATATGTATTTTCTAGTTCCTGGTGATACTCTTATCAAATAGCTTGTACAGCAATGAAAATAAGCATGAAAGAAAGTGAACAAGTACCCAGTATGTCAGGTTCTGTTTAAAATATAAGGAAGGAGGAGCATGAATGATATTCCCACCCCTTCTGTACTTTGCTCGACCACGAATAGAGTCAATCCAACACAAGTGTTTAATTTAATATTCGAGACATTTCATAAAGAATGTAGTCTCAAATTATCATTCAGACTGTGCACACTACCTTTTGTAAAACAAGGAGAGTAAACATGAATATATGTCATCGTAACATTGTGTTTTCCATGGCTAAAAAGAACATCCAAGTCTAAGAGGTACAAGAGAGTTATTTTTAAAACCATTCTTTATATAGTAAATTGCTCTGTGCCTGGGGAATGAACACTTGGCAGGGTCTCCACAAAAGAGGCCCAGAAAAACTATCACAGGACTGCTTCAGGTCAGCATGTATGTCCATCTCCTGCATGGCTCATGGAACTGTACACAATACCTACCTAAACAAATGTCATTTGTTCAACCAAGTAAGTTTAAATTCATTTCATATTTTATTTATGTACATACAGGCAATGCACAAACATATATAGATACAGATGTATATCTTGCATTCCTTACCATCAACCACATAGCTAGAACATATGCCCTTAAAAATCAGTCCTAACTGATTTTTTTTTCCTTATCTTAATGTGCTCAGCACACAGGATGGTAATTGGTGTCCAGTAAGTACTGAGACAGGCGGCTATACAGACAGAGAAAACAGTCTTGACAAGTTTTATCTGTGTTAGACAAAGCATATACCATATAAACCCAGAGATATAAGCAGCCGAACTACAAACATGCCATACATTGAGTGCAGTCAAGATACTTGCTGCTCTGAAATGCCCACCATTTGTCAGGAAAAGTTCAGATTTCACGCTGCATACAAATTGCCAGCCTGAAAACAGCATCAGAACAACATGCAAATCATACCTCTTTGACCTGGCTGCCTCACAGGAATGACATACTGGAAATGAGTAACTTCTCCTCGGAGACCTGAAGGAGAGGAAGCCAGGAGGCTTAAAATAAAGGTGGGGTTTTTTGTAAAAAAAGTGCTAGTCAGCCCCCACATACACACCACAAGAGGGGCACATAAATTTCCTTTCATTAGAATGAAGTAAATCACCATCTGAGCAATTACTGTGGTACCAGAGGCTTGCCAGCTGATGGGGTCAGAGGCTGACAACACAAAGCTGAAAGACTATGAGAGATGTTTCAGCTTTGCATCACAAACAGGAAAAAATGAGAGGTAGCTATGGGTAAAATCCATTTTTTAAAAGAAACAGGGCAGTAGAGGTACTGAAACAAACCCTTCAACGTGTCCTATCTGTTCCATGTAGCCCCCTCTCTGGGTGGCTGGGGCAGCAGCTCCCACCCTGTGTTTTCACCAGAGGTCAGTACTGCAAGTGCATGGGCACAACTGCATAGCACAGAACCTCTGGGCTGTTGTCAGCATTCCCAGCCGATGCCAACAGACCTTCTTTCCAGCTGCTCTTCCATCCAGGGATCATGCCAGTTTTGTTGCTGGCTGGCCACTGCTTGCCCTTGGGTCTGGCAGGAGGAAATAATAACCAAAATTAGCCCAAGCAAACAGAAGCCAAACAAAGCAGCCAACATGGCAGCAGTCCCCAAAACTTTGGAGTGTGGCCTTCCTGCACAACCCTGTGGTGCTGCAAACTACACTGCAGAAAATGGTCACTCTTTGTGCCTTCCTGCAAGGTGTCACACCCTTCTGCTGCTTGTGGTCCTTCTCTGTCTGGCCAGGCTGCAGCACCTTTCTCACCAATGTACCAGCTCTCCTCATTTTCCATCCACTGAGCCTCAATCTCTCTCCTGCCAGGAAAAACCTTTCAAGCCCATCCAGTGTATCCACCCTGTGAAATATTTGCTGTCAAGCAAGTTGTCCCAAAAAAAGGCAAGGCTGCTATTGGCCCTGATTCAGCAGCCTTCCCACAAGGACCTCTTCTACAAACTGTTTGGAAATCCTCATTGAAAGGGATATGGGGCTACTGTGAGTCACATCCTCACCAGCACTGGGGCTGGAGAGGGTCCATTCCCATGTGATCAAGGATGAGAAGGGAAAAACAGACACTACCTTATTTTGACCCTTCGGAAGAAGTCTGGGTCTCTAAAGCCCAAGTATTACATAAGGAACACTAAATATGGGAAAACAACTTCTGTTTTCAAACCATTCACATTATTTAACAAAATTGTAGAATGTTTTGATTTGGAAGGGACCTTTAAAGCTCATCTAGTCCAACTACCCTGAAGTGAGCAGGAACATCTGCAACTAGATCCACAAAGAACCCATGCTGGCCTTCTAGCTGAATACCAGGAGAGCAATGGGACGTGCAAGCCTGCATGCAGTGTTCACTGGGAAAATTTTTGTATCCTGTTCACTTCCATGCATTTTATGCAAAACCAAAACCAAAACCACAAAAAAACCCCAGCAAAACAAAGAAAAAAACCCCACAGCTAAAAACATCCAAACCAAAATAAATCAACCAACCAAAAAAAACCCACCCCAAAATAAAACAACTAAACCAAAACCCAGATGGCACATATCTACAATGTGCTCCATGCAGGCATGATGAAGCCTTGAGTGTAGGCTGTCTCTGCAGCATAGCTGCTGCACTCCCAGTCTGTGTTCAGGCAGGGTCTGCCCAGTGTTGACTGTACTATTTTTCACAGGTCACAATGCTCTAGACTGGTTTCGCTGTCTTCCCACTGGCCTTTATGGTTGTTTGTTTCACATCAGTAAAGGTCGTAAAAATACAGTCTGCTTCTTTGCATAATGCCCCTGCCCCAATACCTAAACCTAATTAATATACCACATCAGCTGAGAGATCAAAGGCTGGAGCAGACACATGGTTCTTCATCTGACAGTACTGTACTTGCACTTTAGACTTGACTTACACAAAACCTGCTAATGGAGAAGGAAGCCCCATAATTTCTTGAGTTCTAAGAGCTCTTTAAGAAGTCTTCCTGCTTCAATGCCCCAATTAACATCCCAAGAGATTTAGCACACTAATCACATTTAATGTTAGCAATTAATAAAACAATGTGCATCAGACCACAGGCATCAAAGAAGCCTCTCACCTGCGGTGCCATCTCATGAGTGAACTCTGCCTGCCAGATCAGTGAAGCTGAGGGTAGTGGAGATGACAGGAATGGTCATTTTTTTCCTCTTGTTCCTGTAGAGCAATTCCATCTCCAGACTAAGCCAGGTCATCATTAGCCCCAAAGACGGGGGTTTTTTTGTTTGGTTGGTTTTTTTCTGCTGGGCATCACCAGGTAGTCATCTTTGCATGTTTTCACTTAAAACCTAGGGGATATCCCTTGGTCCTTCAGACTAATATCACTTTCATAGCCAGCTTTCAAATGTGTTGCCCCCTTTTTTGAGTAAGATTTCACCCTCTTTCAAGCAGTACCACTGTGGCTTTGGTCTCAGACCAGTCAAGGAAAGACCTGACAAGCAGATGAAGCAGCATCACGTATAATGTAGCCTGTGAGTCTCTCCATAAAAGATGAAGTTTCAAGATTCAGTGCCTGCTCAGTGGAAAGCCAGACACAGATGGGGTAAATGCCTTCCACCCCCCACTGTCTTGGGAGCAAGGGAAGGAAGAGCTGTCAGGGCTAATGAGATACAGAGTGGGCAATGTAATTATCATTTGAGAGCCTGAGTAGGATGCGGCAGGTGTTGTTTTCAGGGTTCATTGCTTTGGTAGCAACAACTGCTAACGAGCTTACATGATATCCCCCCTTGGTGCACCAGATACAGCCTAATATAAAATGAACTGGTTTGAGTAAAACAAAAACACTGTAGGTGATATCAAAGCCATACTCAAGGCTGCCCTTAAACAGTGGGAATCCCAGCAGAAATTGAAAATTGAGCCATAAAGCACCTGTAAAAAAAATAATTAGGTTATTCCTGCTTCCTGAGAATCTGGCTCCAGACTCATACACCACCACACGTCCCTTCTTCCCAAAATGGGATCATCAGCTTTACATAGAGCTGTGGTGGAATGGTGACTCTCTGATCAGCTGCAGCCTGAGAAATAAGCTAGTTAACCAAGGGTCTGCAGTTCTTGCAGAAAAGAGGGCCCAGCTGACATTCACCCAATCAGCTTCCAGCAGTGCTGAAGAATGGGGGCAGCTCCCATCACAGTGGGAATGGCACAGGGAGATGTGTGGTATGTAAAAACGACAGCTGCATGTCAAATTGCAGCCAAGAACTTGCAATACAGCCCAACACGACAGCTCATCACTCAAATAGGCAGGATGTGCTTGGGAGCTTGGATTTGCCCTGGGGAAGATGAAGGGAAGTGAGAAGATCTTGTGGATAAATTTAAACCCCTGTGACTTGCATACAATGTCATATGTTCTGGATTTGGGTTAGTTATCACCAGCAGCTGTGGGCCCAAGTAGTTGGGAGGGGCCACAGTTGGGATAAACAACTGGACTAGGCAATGTGATGGTTGATACCACACTGAGGCAGGCCCCTATACAAGGGGAGGGCTGGGCTAGAGCAAGGGGCCTGTTTTCAACTTGCTTCAGAATGTAGCTTCAGGGTGGCTAGAGCAGAGCAAGTGACATCTCATGCAGAGGTAGAGCCTACTGGTTGCTCTATCTATCATTAGTACTACCATTAGTGCTGTTGTTTTCTTCTATCTCTGTGTTGTGCTATTAAACTGTCCTTAGCTCAATTCCCCCAGGGTCTCTCTATTTTTTCCTACAGAGTCTCCTTCCTGTCCCACATGAGGGAGTGTGGTGGGTGCAAAGGTTTGAGATAAACACAAATCTGACTAGTGTGTTAAAACAATTTTGTTGTGTACACATTTTATATTGATTAAACAGAGCATGGTCATAATGCTGGTCCATTTGGTCATGTGTTAGTGTTACATGAACCCTTATGTGCTCTGTGCTTTCCCTGTGGTGCTGTTTATCATTCTGGGGAAACAGGTTAGGACTATCATGTTGATACACTGGGTATTGTCAGCCTGTTAAATGATTGTACCCCCAATCACAAGGTTGAACAGGTGTGTGTGTGCCAATTTGTCGTTTATTAGTGTTCTCACACAATCTATGGCCAGAGGAAGAGAGTCTCCCTGATTTTGAGAATTTTGACTATTCTTGAAATGTTCAGTCCAGCATGCTCTGGTTACTCTGTTCTCTGAATGTGTCCCAGGTCTTGTATTGGGTCACATAAAATGTTTTTAGGAATACTACCCAGAGCTCTGTCCCAAGGTTGGATAATCTGTAAACCACTGTAGACTGATTTAGACTGACTCCAAGGTCACAGGTGGATAGGTTTAAAGTCACACCAAAGAAACCTGTGGCTCTTGCTCTTAGGCTTAGATTTATTTTTTTTTTGGGGGGGGGGGGGGCGGTTCAACATAAGATCTTACTCAAAGGGAGAGGGTGTTAACAGAGTCAGGAAGCACAGAAGAAATCCATTTTTGCCACTGCCCCAACTTCATAAAAGGAGTTTTTCTTTTTGTGTTCATTCATTTAATTTTTTTCAGGTAATTAACAGTGGGCACCAACAGAGCTGATGTTCCTTGAAGAAGAGCAAAACATTTATTACCATTCTTGCTTTCCTTCCTGAAATGATTGAGGTGAAAGAAGGATTAGAAGGAGAGTAATTTCTGAGTTATCTTATTTCTCTTTTGTCTTTCACATTAGTTCCAGGAATGGAAAGTGATTTATCATCTATCAGGATAGCAGGTAAGAGTTGCCTTGGGGTTAGTGAGGACTGGAAATGATCATTTAAGCATGGCAATTAACTGAAATGAGTAAGATGGGGACAGACTCTTTTATTTCAAAGTAAGTAGCAGGTGATAGGCAACAGATTTGGACTGGTATTAAGAAAAATTGACTGGAGAATCTTAGCTGACAAAGACGAAAAGTAGAAAATGAGTTATAAGGTAAAAAGCAAATGCAGTAAATGAAAGGAGAAAAGGGTTTATAGTGATAAACTCAGTTTATTTATTGTTGTAACTTATTCAGCTGGAATCCTCTGACTCTGCCTTTCCTCATTATGTTACCCATGTCAGTACTGCACAACCCAGGCAGTGGGAGCCAAGCATCAGCCACCTTTAAGGCTCCAGAATCACAGAATTACTGAGGCTGGAATAGACCTCCAAGATCATCAAGTCCAGCCTATGACTCAACACCATGACATCAGATAGACCATGTCACTAAGCACCACATCCAATCTTTCCTTAAACACCTCCAGGCATGGCGACTCCACCACCTCCCTGGGCAGTCCATTCCAGTGTCTGATCACCCTTCCCATGAGGAGGTGCTTCCTACAATCCAAACTAAACCTCCCCTGGTGCAGCTTCAGGCCATGCTCTCTCGTCCTGTCACTAGTTGCCTGACCCCCACCTGACTACAACTACCTGAAAGGAAGAGAATGATAAGGTCCCCCCAAGTCTCCTTTTCTCCAAGCTGAACAAGAAGAAAAATAATGCTTCAGACAGTGATCATGAGGGTCAAGGTCTCTTCTTCAATGGGTGGTGTCCAAGGACTCTGTCTGTTCTGCCTTCAATCCTGATCCGTGTGTTCCTGAATCCAGTTCCCAAATCCATCTCCTGAATCCAGTTCCCATATGCTGCTGAGTCCAGTGCCTGCTCCATAGCATCAGTAGTGAAGGTGACATAACTGCCACCAGGAGAGTTGGGTTCAATACTGGTTTTGTATATATTCAATTTTATTATTTTCATTAAAGCTGTTCTAGCCTTCTTTTCTAGTCAGTAAGTCTCTCTCCCTTATTCCTTTCCTCTTCCCCTTTGGGGTTAGGGGGCTGGCAGCGGGCCCTGACCCTAAACCCTGACACACAGGATTGCTTTTGCTCAAGGATGTGGGTGCACCTGGGTAGGTGATGCAGGAAGATGGAGAAGTCTGATGCAAACTACAGGGGAGTTGATTTTTGGGAGAGAACAGCCACTAAATTAAATGGTATGAACTGTAATTATTAACTATTACTGCTGGGCATGAAACAAATGGAAGAGAATAAGGGGTGAAAATGTCCTGGGCTGGCCTGACATTAATTATCACCAGTAGCTGCTGACCCAAGCAGTTGGGAGGAGCCACAGCTGAGAGAAACAACTGAGCCAGCTAATGGGATGTTCAGTACCATACTGAGTTATCCCCCCATGTAAGGGCAGGGCCAACCTGTGGGAGGTGTGCCAGTTTTCAGTTGATTGACACTGAGGCCAAAACAGGGACAGTGGTGTTCAGCTGGTAGGAGCTCACAGTTTGTATCACTGGATTTATGTATTATTTCATCAGTATTATCATTATTACTATTGGTTTCTCTTTGTGTTGTTTACTTAAACTGTCCTTTTCTGAAACCATGGGGGGGTCTCACTTTTGGTTTTTTTCATCCTTCCAATTCTCCTTCCTATCCACAGTTGGAAGTGGCAGCAGTGGGCAAGTGGCTGCAGGCACTTGGAAGCAATTTACTGCCTGGTCAACAGGCAAAAACCCTGAGGACACCAAGGAAAACAATGAGAAATAAATAACCAGTCTTTGTTCATCTTTTTCCTGATATTTGGGGGTGAAATTGTTTATTTTATTGATTTTACCCCTTGATGCAAAACACTTTTCAACCAATTTATACCTTTACCATCTAAAGATACTGTGGCAATAACTTCCCAGCATTGACTCCACTAGTGACTTCTTTCAATTTGGTTTAAATCCAATCCTTGAATAATCCAATGGGTATCCCATTGTCACTGTCAAGAACAGTAATCTGTCCACACCTTCTCCATCTGTCAGATTCCAGTCAAATCCATTCAAGTCAGACAAATCTGTCAGAATTTGTCCAAATCCACCAGGATTATCAGAATCTGTCATCAGAATCTATTCAAATTGTCAGGTTCTGTCAACTGGATTTGACTGGGTTCTGTCAGGTTTTACCAGCTCAATTGGATTTGACTGTATTCTGACAGATTTGTTCAACTCTAAGGGCTTTGACTGGATTCTGACAGATTCTGATTGATTTTTCTGTAATCTGACAGATTTGACTGAAATCTGACAGATTCTGACAGCTATGACCAATTCAACTGGTATCTGACTGGTGTGTCACAGATTGTACCAACTTGACTGTTATCTGACAGTATCTGACTGGATCCTGACAGATCACGCAGAAACACAGAACATTAAGGGTTGGAAGGGACCTCAAAAGATCATCTAGTCCAACCCCACTGCCAGAGCAGGATCACCTAGATCAGGTCACACAGGAACACATCCAGGTGGGTTTTGAATGTCTTCAGAGAAGGAGACTCCACAATCTCTCTGGGTAGCCCGTTCCAGCGCTCTGTCACCCTTACCATCAAAAAGTTTCTCCTTATGGAGAACATGGAACTTCCTATGTTCCAGCTTGGAACCATTGCCCCTTGTCCTACCATTGGATGTCACTGAGAAGAGCCTGGCTCCATCCTCCTGACACTCACCCTTTACATATTTATAAGCACTAATGAGGTGACTCCTCAGTCTCCTCTTCTCCAAGCTAAAGAGACCCAGCTCCCTCAGCCTTTCCTCATATAGGAGATGTTCCAGTCCCTTAATCATCTTTGTGGCTCTGCACTGTGTACTTTCAAGCAGTTCCCTGTCCTTTTTCAACTGAGGGGTCCAGAACTGAACACAGTATTGCAGATGCAGCCTCACAAGGGCAATGTAGAGGGGGAGGAGAACCTCTCTCAAACCACACCCCTTCTAATACACCCCAGGATGCCATTGGCCACCTTGGCCACAAGGGCACATTGCTGGCTCATGGTCATCCTGCTGTCTACCAGGACCCCCAGGTCCCTTTCCCCTGTTTTACTACCATGCTTTACAGTCCCCAAGCTGTACTGGTACCTGGGGTTATTATTCTCCAGATGCAAGACTCTCCACTTGCCTTTGTTATATATACTTCATTAGATTTCTCCCCGCCCAACTCTCCAGCCTGTCTAGGTCTCACTGAATGGCAGCACAGCCTTCTGGTGTGTCAGCCACTCCTCCCAGCTTTCTGTCATCAGCAAACTTGCTGACAGTGCACTCTGTTCCCTTATCCAGGTCACTGATGAATATATTGAATAGTACTGGCCCCAGTACCGACCCCTGAGGGACTCCACTAGATACAGGCCCTCAACTAGACTCTGTCCCATTGACCACAACTCTCTGCCTTCTTTCTGTCAACCAGTTCACAATCCACCTCACTACCTGATCATCCAAACCACACTTCCCCAGTTTAGCTGCAAGGATGCTGTGGGGGACAGTGTCAAATGCTTTACTGAAATCAAGATAAACCACATCCACTGCTCTACCATCATCTATCCACCTGGTTATGTCCTCATAAAAGACTATCAGGTTGGTCAAACATGACTTCTCCTTGGTAAAACCATGCAGACCATTCCTAATGATCTCTTATCCTTGATACGCTTAGAGAAAGAGCCAAGGATGAGCTGTTCCATCACCTTTCCAGGGATGGAGGTGAGGCTGACTGGTATGTAGTTACCCAGGTCCTCCTTCTTACCCTTTCTGAAGACTGGAGTGACATTTACTTTCCTCCAGACTTCAAGCGCCACTCCTGTTCCCCACGACTTACCAAAGATGAGGGAAAGTGGCCTAACAATGACCTCTCCCTACTCCCTCAGCACCTGTGGGTACATCTCATCAGGACCCATGGATTTATGGATGTCCAGATTACTTAATTGGTCCCTAACCCAGCTGTCATCAACCAAGCTCTGCCTGGGTTCCCACATCCATTTTGCTTGGTGACAGGAGCATGGTCTTCTTCTTGCAGGTGGAGGCCATTGTTCTTTTACCAAGCTGTTAAATTTTTCAGCATCCTGAAAAAAACCTGCTGGGGGACATGCACATGCTGTTTGCCTACCCTGGGCTCTGACTGGCTCCTGACAGATGCTAACAGATTTGACTAAGTCAACTGGATTTGACTGGACTCCTCAGAGAATCCTGACAGAATCCAGTCAACTCTGTCAGAATAAGGACAGTGCAGGACAGAATAGGTGTGAAGAGGACAGGTGAGGAATGTCATTCCCTCAAGAAGAGAATAAATTACTCTAATAAGAAACCTGCCTCTTCAGGAGTGTTTTTGCTTTACTAACAAAGAACTTAATCCCCATGCTAGTCACAGAGAAGACCCGGGTCAGCCCTGAATGGAGTGATGGCAGACCAGTGACATGCACATGGCCTCAATGGTGTTCTCTAGCAACTGCACTGTGTTAGTGACTGGCTGTCTGCACTGAGTCCTCAGAGCCATGGACATGCTTTGCAGGGTGGCCAGATCCAGCAGCTTTTGGCAGAAGTTGTCTAGCTTCTGGTGGAAGCTACTCAGGGAGTCTTCTGACAGAGGACTATATTCCTGGTTGGGAAATTTATTTACAGTTGGTCACCTTCAGCCAATTCTCAGCATGACCTCCATGTGCCAGAAGCCCAAGGAGGCAGAAAGAAACTCTATTGTTCACCAGCACCACTGGACAGATCTGTTGTTTGAGAGGAAGGTCATTCTGTAAGAATATGATGTTTATCAGAACCACGTGGGCTTCTCCTTGCACCAACATAGCTTTAAGCAGACATTTCTGTGTTTACAACACATCTCTGCCTTTCCTGCTCCCCTCCTTGTAACCCCTGTCCTGTCACTGGTGGGAGGTGAGTCTGCAGCAGCCTTGACACTGCAGTTGTAACAGCTGGGGTTATGGTGCAAGCCTACCCCCAGCCTGTGTTCCAACTGCCAGGCAGCATGGAACCACCAAGGATGGAAGGAACCTGATGGCTGTTCCTGATCCTCAACTTGCTGTCTCTACCACACTGCATTTTTCCATCTATAGGTGGGCTCATATGGAAAGAGGCAAAATTATTCTTTCAGCCCTAAAATGGCACTCAAGTGCATTATGGAACACGCTTCAATGGGCTCTGTACATTTCACTTCTACTGAGCAAGTCCAAATCCTTTACCATTGCGGGGGTGTGTGGAAAGTGTTGTTCCCTGTGGAACCTTAAAGGTGCTAACCAGCAGTGTAAAACTAAAACCTTATTTCTAGAGAGAACTGGTTTAAAGATTTGCCAACTTAATTTTTCAGATGGAAACATTTTCATCCATCTTTGTATTTTAGCTCTTTCAAAGAGGTTTCATTTTGAAAACACAGGGAAATGAAAATATCAAACAGGATGTTTTAAGAGAGTAGAACATTTGAATTTTGTTCCAAAACAACATGTCTAAATATTAAAAGTTCCATAAAATTCATAAGAGCTCAAATTATGGTGATAGGTTTTGATTTTAATGAAAACCAAAATAATTTAATTTGCCCATGAAATTCATTTTACAAGAGCCTAAAATGCTGCCTTTTGTTTGAATATGTAAAAAAACATCCTTTAGAAGTCATAAAACTTCCCCCTCACTAAAAAGTCTATCAGGCATTCCCAATTTTAACAAAAGCTGCTTCATTTATGGCATTAGATAGCTGTTTCAAAAAACTACAATCATGAATATAAATTGATCTCAATCACCATTTGAAGAACCTACTCATCAGAAGTATCCTAACAGCTCTCAAGGCTGTAATGGGAACAATTCCAGAGTTTCTAATGCAGCTGGACTCACACAGCTCTGTAAAGCATCATTTTGAACACACAAACCCACAAATGAGATCCTGCCCCCTTGCTCAGCTGCCCCTCTGGAGGTCACTGCCCTTGGGCAGCCCAGAGTGCTTCCCACAAGCTGGGCATGGTGAAGCACAGCCCAAGTGCTAGTGAGGGGGGCAAGCTGCTGGGTGCTTAGTGCCTGGGCCCCCTCCACCCTCAGATTTCTCCTTCTAGCTTGAAGAATGACCCCAAGGGATGTTTGTGGCTCAAACCCTTCAGCTTCCCAGCAACCATGGACTGCCTGGACATTCTCCTCAGCCCAAATATCTCCCTCACTGAGGTGCTCACAATGTGGTGAACAGAACCGGTCACCTTTGTTCCAAGACAATTTCTATTCATACTCTTCCTAACTAGCCCTCATCAAGGCCCACAGCCCTGGGCCAATGTGCTGTAGGGATTAAAAAGAAAAAAAAGAAAAAAAAAAAAAATCCTAGATACATTAAGAAAAAAAGTGGCCTAGTATAAGGGAGATTGTGTTACTTGTGCAGGCAACACAGGTAAGATGAACACCAGCTACAGGATGAGTTGCAATTTAGTTGCCAAAAAAAGCTGGTGCTGGAAAAGGCATCAAATATGATGCCAGACACATCTAAAGACTTTCAGGTAGGTAGTTATTTAGAAGCTCAGCAAAAGGATGTTTTCAGAGTAATTTGTTCATCTGGTGTCATTACTTTCATAGAGCAAGACCAAGGCCAGAGATAAGTTTTTTCACCCAAGAAAGGCACAAAAAAACCACGGAATCACAGAATTACTGAGGCTGGAATAGACTTCCAAGATCATCAAGTCCAGCCTATAAACACCAAGGACTCAAAGATGAATGAGGCAAATTCAGACCAGAATGAAGCCCATATTTTGAGGAGCAAAGGTAACTGATCAGTTGGACAAGACACCAGAAGAATGGCAAAGTTTCAGCCTACAAAAGAGATGACTTAGAAAATAATCTTCATCCTGAACTGAAGCTACCAGCCTGAAAAGTTGGAATAACCCTATAAAACCAGGAATAACCCAGGAAATGTGGGAGACAGTGTAAGGGTCACACCTGAACTTAACCTCTCTGAACTGTTTATTGAAAATTACTGTTATTAACATGAACCATAAAATGGGAATGATCACTGGAAGTCTTTGAGAGGCCTTTCATTACAAGTGTCCTTGTGCTAAGTTACTGTGTGCTTAAAGAAAGAAAAAGGAGCAGTTGTGCTATCCAGGAACAAGGAATGGAAATGACTTTAAGCCTTAAATACGGCACTTAATTTTTCAAGAAGTGTTGCCCAAACCCTTGCAGCATTAGTCAGAGTTTTCAATTCTAATCACAGTTAATCTCAAATTCAAAACCAGTTATTAGTCAGTCAGCCACTGGGAAAGGGAGGGGAGGAGGGGAAGGTTTTGGTATCACACAGGTGTCAGTGCAAAGCAGAGCTATCAAAATCAGAGGAATCACAATAATGTACAATGCATATATAACATTAAACACATATACTGTGACTCAAAATTGCATCCCATGCCAGCGTAACTGGCACATGAGCAAAGAGCACTGAGAATCTGCCTAGTGTGCAGATAGATGCCACCTATCCAGTCCTGTAATAACACAGAATCCCAGTGTGGTAGGGGCTGTAAGGGACCTCTGAAGATCATGTCATCCAACACTCCTGCTCCAGCAGGATCACCCAGAGCAGGTTGCCCAGGATCGTGTCCAGCCAGGTTTGGAATCTCTCCAGAGAAGGAGACTCCTCAACCTCTCCAAGCAGCTTGTTCCAGGGCTCTGGAAATCTCACAGGAATTAAGTTTTTCCCCCTACTGGGCAGGGGAGGTTAGAAAAAAACCCAATTTTTAATAACTACAACATGAAGCATTATCCATTTCTTAAAGGTGGAGAAATCTGGTATATAGTGATGAACCATATGAATTTGTATGTCCCTGGTGTGTGCAGAAGACATACTGGTGTGCATCTGATGAAAATGACATAGAGAATTCCCAATCAGTGCTTTGAAAGAAGCTTTTCCCCTCCTCTACATAACTATGTAATCTTTTAACATGATCCTGGGAATTATCCTTTTTCCAGTACCCCATTTGACTTTGTTGTGGATGTCATGGAAAAAAAGCAGTCAGTTGTTTACCAGAGCATTCAATTTCTTATCAGCAGATCTGGCTATGAATAATTATGCCACATATTAATACCATAGTAAGCCAGCTAATGGACTACAGACGTTGAAAAAATAACAGGATGAGAGAAGAAAGGGCAGATTGGCAGGAGGTTGTTTGCATTTGCAAGGGTTGAATTATAGAACTGGCTGGGCTTCAAAACCATGAATCATTAAGAACATGCAGAGAGCAGTTTTACATCAGTAAGCTCTATTGACTGTGGAGGAGCTAATATTGATCTACTAAACATATGGGAGAAGGGAAGCAGGTCCCACATAGTTAAAAACGTGTTTTAACGTCTGTCCTTTGAATTGTGTTGGTTCCCTTGGAGCACCCACACACTTCTGACATCATGGCCAGACCTTTATCCAAATCCTTTGAAATAATAGATGTTTCCTTTCAGGTTCAGAGTGACAGAAATCTTTGAAACATGACTGAAAAAAAAGATGATTGTGAGTTACCAGGCTTATCATATCTCCTATCTTCCTTATCATGTTAAGCCAGTTTGCAATATCTACACTGGCATGTATATTCATGGAGATATTTCTAAATATATAAAAATAATAATAGTAGTAGAAATAATAATAATAATTTAAAAAAATACAATTAACTTGCCTTTCCTTAGTAGTGTGTATTTTATCTTCACTTGTGCAAATAGGGCAAAAATATTGCCTCACTTGTCTGCAACCACTGTAAACTATAATGTGATCAGAGAGGAGCCACTGTACAGCACTTGGTTCTTCACTCCTGCAAGGAAGGGAGATTGAACATTGGAGACCATGAAGCCATGCTGATCTCAGGAAGGGAAAGTCAGACTATGATTGAGGTTTTTAGTCATAAATACACTTCTTTGTCCTTTATAGGAGATAGCACAAATTAGACCACTGGCTATTAGAGGCTATTTCATGGGGCAACAATAAAAAAAGAACTTAAGAAGAAATTATACTTAGCCTGTTTTATTCACAAGACTTAAAGACCCTCAACTAACATCAATCAGACTGTGACTATATGGGCTTTCAATGATGTGCTCTATCATATGTTTGCATAGAAATGAAAACTAAACACTTTGCGTGCTGGTGTGTAGCAGATAAACTCTAATTTAGGGTCTTAACTATAGCATATTTTTTTTCTTTATGGGCTTAGTTAATGCCAACAGTCATACATGGATCAGTCTGGAAGAGAGAAGGCTCTGGGGGGACCTTATTGTGGCCTTTCAGTAATTAAAGGGGAACCTATAAGAAAGATGGGGACAATCCTATTGTGACAAGACAAGGAAAATGGTTTTAAACTAAAAGAGGGGAGATTTAGACTAGAGAGAAGGAAGAAATTGCTTTACACTGAGGGTGGTGAGACCCTGGCCTAGGTTGCCCAGAGAGGTGGTAGAAACCCCATCCCTGCAAACCTTCCAGGTAAGGTTGGAGAGGGATCTGAGTAAGCTGCTATAGTTGCAGATCACAGGATCATGGGATGTCAGGGGTTGGAAGGGACCTTGGAGATCTTCGAGTCCAACCCCCTGCCAGAGCAGGATCACACAGGATCTAGCACAGGTCACACAGGAACGCAGCCAGGTGGGGTTTGAAAATCTCCAGAGAAGGAGACTCCACAACCTCTCT
>JANHGN010009870.1:3951-28704 GCA_024605025.1 Megaceryle maxima
TTTGTTATGCTTTACAGTTAGGATGCTTTTGAGGCTGTTTCTTAATGCCATGACTTATGTTTCTAGCATTCATTTTAATTGTTTCTTTTAGTATCATGGACCAGCTTTATCCTTAGTTTCTGTGATGCCTTTTAAAAATATTAGTTTATTAAGATGTAATAATGAAAAATGTAAACTTATAAATTTGTCTAAGTATAACATTACTACTGTTTTCCATCCGATGATTTATTTATACAAAGTAGGAGCTGTTGGTGCTACTATGCAGGGACTGGCATGAACTTAGTTACCATTTGTTACAATTTGTTACGCTACCTTCTTCAGATCCACTGAAGTGGCTGTTCAGAGAAGACTTTTCAATACATGACTCTTACAAGTAACTTAGCTGAAGAGGTTATTCTTTTATTCTGATAACACTACTCTGCTGTGCTGTAAAAAGAAACTAGTAAAGAATATAACTGGAGAGTAAGACAGATATTACTGACAAACAAGGAGGTCCTAAGTATACAGGTGCTTGGTGATCATAGCCACTTGAGACACATAAGCTGATGATACACAAACTACCTGATTTGGATGTGTTACTGAGAAAACTGTGAAACTCACCTGCACTAGGCTATTCTGAATATATATATCCTATGGGATCAAGAAAAATATACAAGATTTAAGATTACTGAAAAGCAAGTTTGACATTTAGAGTGTTCAAACTCCATTTGCTTCCACATTCTCAGCAATCAGGTAAAAATGCTTCTATGACAGAAGAGTGCAAGTAAGTCAGTTCAGTTGATGGTACAGAAAACCTGGAATTAAACTGCAATGCTGCAGAGGTTGTTTGCAATAATTCAAACTGCTATTTTCAAATTAAAAGATGAAGTAGACGTAACTTTGCTTCATTTTATAGTATTTTTTTCTATAATCTCAATGCTAGTCTACCTGATAGTGTAGTATTTTATTACAACTTTTGCATCTGGAAATTATATACATTTTAAAGAAACATAAAACAAAATACAAAACTACAATCACTCAAAGTTGTTTTAAGGTACAGGGCTCCAATTTCACAGAAAGGAAGGACTACTTTACTTCCATGGGTACTGAGATCTTGTCTCCAACTACACTTAACAAATACACCCTAATAAATTTCAAGAAACAACCATCAGTAGAAGCTAATCTTGCTAGAGAGACCAGTTCTCTACTACTGAAATTTGCGTTTTCCTAATTTGTAAAAAAAAAAAAAAAAAAAAAAAGATAAATAAATTGGTCTGCGTACAAAGTAAAATGGTTAAAAGAAAGTATGTCTAAGATGAGTAAACACTGTCCTCCTTTTTCAGTTCCAGTTGTAGCTGTCTCTTGGAGGTAAATCATAATGTGTTCTCTCTTCCTGTTCAGGTCCATAATCTAAGGGCAGACCATAATTGTAATCAACTGTTACAACTGGTAATCTTTTGCTTTGTTCTGTATCTCTGGTAGTTTCACCTTGAAAAGGTTCTCGTTCATAGTCTACTGAACTATCTTCTTGGTGTACAGCTGAAGACGGATGCATTGTTCGCGAATATGGTGCAAATCTGTTTTTCCCTCTATTAAATTCATCTGAGGGGAGCATTCTCCTATTGCCTTCAGGACAATTTTGTTGATTACTGTAAGAAGAACAAATATGAACAGTGAAATCCTTAAAAATAAAAGTTGATTTATTGTTGGTGGTCACCATTAAAAATTAAACTTGTATAACCTTGAAAGTACAATTCAGACCCTCATTTTTGTTTTTACCCCTTAAAATTAAAACCCTCTCTACTAGATGTTGCAAACTTGTTTATATTAATTTTTCAATTCTAGTGATTAAAATTACAGCTCTTTTTCATAAGTAATTCTACTACAAGATGTTTTGTTTCAAGTGCTGTTTCTAATTAAAATGCCCTGTTTACTGAGGGTTTCTTACCTAGGGGCCATTTTTGTTTCTAAGCCCAAGTCTTCATTTTTGCGAATAACGTAATAGTAGCTCTCCAGTACATAGTCTCAACAAGAACTAATATAGATTTACCACTCCAAATGTTTTAATTGTTAATTCTTCTGCAATAGAAGAATTACTCTCTTACAAAGTACACATGGAAGGATCTAAAACTGCATATATGATATATACACTTTTTGGTTTGGATTCTCTTTACTCTCAAGTACCTTCTTTGTAAAGTAAGTGGTGTATAAAGCCAATTCAGAATAATCTTTTGTCTAATAATCTACTCCCTCACTGAACTACAGATTAAATTAGACTGGAAAGGTTCTCTACGAGTACCTAGGGCCACCTGTACACAGTAGGTCTTATTAGATGAGCTTGTGCAGGGACCATGTCCAGCTTACTTCTGAGTATCTCAAAGGATGGGATTTACAGGTGCTCCGGGCAACACTGTCTGATCATCCCTCACAAGCTAATGCTGCAAAAATGAAAAATACAGATGCTGACAGTAGTTTTTCATATTTTGTAGTACATTACCTTGAACTGTGCTTGTCTTGTCAATTACTTACTTCAGGGATTCTCAAACCATTTCATAAACTCAAATTCAATATAGACAGACCACAAAGTAGTCACACTGTTTGCTCAGTGTTCAGATCCAATGGTTTAAAACTGCATTTGACCAAAAAAATTAACATCCTTTTTTATACCATGCCGTTAATTTCTATTTTTTAGCTGTGAAACTGGGGGACTAACAGTATAAAGGTAAGTCAGAAAACAACATATGATATCTGACATTTACCTATAACTTCTGCTAAAGTCATCACTATCAGATCCATAATCTCTGTGACATGAAGGAGGTGAGGAAAAATGAGGTTCTGGCGCATTTTCATGGGAAGAAAAAGATTGACTTCTCTAAATAACCAAACAAATTTCATGTTAAAAAGAGTATCAACAGTTGTAAGCTTTTGAAAAATAATGTGTTTATCATATGAAATAAAAATAATCTACTTTTAATTAAAATCTACTTAAAATCTTATTAAAAACTATCTTAACTGTATTAATTTAACACCTCAAAATGGTATGCTGCATTGTAATATTGTCTATTTCAGTTGTCCAATGGAAGAAATGAAATCAAACTATACTATACCAACAAATATCTGAAATACATTCTGAAATATTAAAAATATTCTGAAATGTCACTGAATTGTCATAGTTGGAAAAGACCTCTAAGATGACTGTGTCCAACCAACACCTCACTATCCCACTAGAGCATGTCCTGAAGTGCATCATCTACACATTTTTTTTAATACCTCCAGGGATGGTGACTCCACCACCTCCCTGGGCAGCCTGTTCTGACTACTCTTTCAGTAACAGCCTGTTCTGACTACTCTTTCAGTAAAGACATTCTTCCTAACATCTAGTCTAAACCTCCCCTGGTAAAACTTCAGGCCATTTCCTCTAGTATGTCAGAATTCAGTAGGTGTATATCACTAATAAGTGATATATGTATTTGGAAGATGCAAGTTCAGAAGCAAAGGGATTTCTAAGAAATTAACATGTGCAATAAACCCATGCAAGTGAAATTTCCTTGCAGCATTATTATTTAACTCTGCCTGAGGGCATTAATAAAATGTCATAACCTCTTCTGTCTTGAGGACTGTTTTTTAAATGCAGGTTTCTATAAAAAAGGCATGACAGAGTTTTGTTTCAAGGTGACTCTAAAAAGGTAAAAGAAACACATAAGCTTGAAAGAAGCACAACCTTCTAATTTAGGAAACATTTGCTTTCAAAGCTGCAACACTCACAACACGCCATTCCATAAGTCAAAATAAACATAGTTAATTAACTGATCATTTCTATATGATTTCAAAGGGATGATTAATTTGAAGTTTAATTTAAAAATACTGCTACACATTTATTTTCTAACTAAGAATAAAATGAGCTCAGTGATGCTTTACCTGTCTGAACACCATTCATGTGGCAAGTCATCGTGACCTAGATCATCATGAAAAGTTCTTGGCCTTTGTCCATGCCCTTTATTAACATAATCAAAATCTTTTAAGGGAATCTGTTCCTGTAAATCATTATAAGGCTGATGGTCATGAAAAGGTCTGTGCCTTTGTCCAGGACCTTTAGTATCATAATCTTTTTGTTGCATCTCTGTTTTTAAGTCATTGTGAGGCCAGTGATCATTGAAAGGTCTCAACCTCTGCCCATGACCCCTGTTAACAAATTCAAAATCTCCTAATTGCATCTGAGGTGGTAAGTCATCATGTGACTGATAGTCATGGAAAGATCTCAGTCTTTGGCCAGGGCCTTTGCTGACACAATCTAACTCTTTCAACTGTATCTGCGTCTGAAATTCATCACGAGATTGGTGGTCATGGAATGGTCTTCTTCTCTGGCCACGGCCCCTACTACCAAAATGAAAATCCTTTGAGTGCCTGTCTTCCTGCAAATCATTATGAGATGGATGGTCAGGAAAAGATCTCTGCCTTTGTCTATGGCCTCTGTTAAATTCAGCGTCCCTCGATTGTGTCTCTGCATGTAAATCATCATGAAACTGTTGTCTGTGAGTAGCTCTCAACCTTTGTCCAGGTGCCTTGTTACTGAAGTCTAGGTCCTTCATCTGTGTGTCTTCTTGATAATCATCATAAAACTGGTGATCAGGAAAGGGTCTTTGCTTCTGTCCTGGTCCCCTACTGTAGTCCCAGTTTCTCATCTGCATTGGTGCTCTTAAGTTATCCTGAGTCTGACTGTCATGAAATGGTCGTTGTCTTTGTCCAGGTCCCTTATTAATGAAATCGAAATCTCTCAACTGTATCTGTCCTTGCAAATCTTTGTGAGCGTGGTCATCATAAATTCTTAATCTTTTCCCAGACCTGTAAAGAAGTTTTTGTCTTAAATAGAGTATCTTACTTTTATGTGCTGTAAATCATTAATGAAAACAAGTCTTTTTTAACTAAGAATTGATAGGAAAGACATTGCAAAGATACAGGTATTAAAGCTACTAAGAATCCAAACTGTAAGTAAGATTATAAAACCCTCAATGTCATAGTAAAAGCTGTGACAGACATTCAATTGTCATTCTAGAGCACTTGTTAAATTGGAAAAACCAGTGATTCCAAGTTAATTAAAAATAATTGTAGATTACTGTAAAATAATAAAGAAGGACAGGAAAAGTAAAATTCTAAATTTTTCAAAGTGAACTAATTACTTACAGGCTTCTAACAGCACACATTCCCTTTCTTTTCCTTATCTTTTCACTGTTTCGTCAATTTCTGTAAATATATTTTGCATGAGTAGGCTATATTTGTAACATCTCTTAAATTAGAGTATCTAGAGTATTTTCAGTAAGAAACAATTATCTTCTCCCCATTTTTCTTTTCCTTTTAATTCAATGTTTCAGTCTATTACCCCTGAAAATCTTCATTTGAGAACCGCTCTACAGGTCCTTCCACTGCATGTGTTGGGGGAATAATATCTTCATCTGAATCCCATACATCCATTCCAAGATTACTAAGAAGAATAAGAAAAATCTCACATAAACTTCCTTTTTTAAAACATACTATTGAGAGAGGAAAAAGAAACTCAAGACATAAAATTCTTCAGTTCATAGTAACAGAAATTTTTGTATGTTGTTACATTTACAAACATTTGTAACTCAGCAAATTTTCATCTTGTAAATTTATTTGGAAAAGGGCTCCAAGGAAAGCAAAGAGAATAGCTAAACTTCAGAAGCTCGGAACAACATCCTAAAGGATGTGAGACAAGCACCATACCTAGTCCCATGTCAGTTTTTTTAATAACTTAATCATGCATATACAATAAAACAGTGATAGCAGTAAACCAGAGGCCATTCAATTAAACTAAAGCAATGCAAATCAGGTATTAATTTTAAAATCATTTTGCTGCTACAAGATTCCATTGTTGCAGATAACTTAGGAAGATGTAAATGTTAGCTATCAGGTGAACATAATAAGCATAAAATTCTTACACACCAGGGATACAACTATGACTTAAAACTGTTCTTTTTTTTTTTTTAAAATATCTGGTTATACCATGCCAGCAACAGCAGGTAGATCACAGAGCTTCTAAAGATATTTTTGCAGCAGCTCCTTTGAGCTTATAATGAGAGAGTACAGACTCAATACACTTGTCACACTAGATAAAACTACACCAACATTCAATAGGAGCTGTCAGATATTGAACCATGTAAATTCAAAAGATGAATGAGGTACACAGCACTTCATGTCATTAATATCAGAGGTCTTATAATATATGTGTAGTTGCATATTAAAGATTTAAGAGGAGGTTTATTTTGGCTTATGACTGAAGTGAACTTTTAAAAATACCATCAGACATACTGGGAAATCTTAAGCACACAGATAAAAGCTTTTGTTTACCTTCTCATTGGTTGTGTTCTGAGATCTGTGAGATACACAAGACCATCCATGCAATGACCTCTAGCATCACCAAAAGCTAAAAGAAAAAAAAAAAAAAAAAAACAAGTCTAATGAAATTTGCTCAAATTTAGCCACAACAGTGTGACAGGCAAGTTTCTGTTCACAATTAAATGCTGAATTTTAAACATTTCTAACTTGATATTAAATACTTCAGCAAGCTGGCATCATTACAGCATTTTACTAATTTTTTTTGCTTTATAACAACTGAAACAAGTAGTAGTAGCAACCTGAGACTGAAAATTCTTCAAAGCAAAAGGGAAAAAAAAAATATTTTAAGCAGCTGAAACACACTCCTACTATGTAGTCCATTTGCTAATGGTCAAATCTTGCCTGGAATAGAATCAACAGATTCTAGATTTAGATAAAGTCTTCTATGTAAGCCAGTACCTTAAATAACTCTAAAGATACCCAAATAGAATTGTATTTGTGAAGAGAATTGTAGTCATTGTGAATTACAACCCAATACGTATGTTAGTTCAAACTGTATAAATACCTTGGATTGCTGCCTCTGGATCCCAGCCTTCGACATCTATAAGATATCTGAAGAAAAATATGATTATATTATTGTCCCTAAGGGATGACAGATTAACATAAGCACAATACCTTTTGTGAACAATTTCTGGTTTTATACAACCCTTACCTACATATAAGGTAGCCAGTTCTATTAATTCCATTAGTGCAGTGAACGCCAATGAGTTTCTCTATCAAAAAGGAAAACAGAAAATTTAGTGCAGGACAAAAAAAAACCCAACCAAAACAAAAAAACAAAACAAAACAAAACCAAAACAAAACCCCAAAAACACACAACCAAAACACTTTTCTAGCAAAGTAATGACAAATAATGCTTGCTATTTACAAAATTATACTGTCAAGCCTGTAAAAAAGACAGACACATCCAGACTTTGTCCTCTTCATGCTGGATCTCTAGCAGCAGTTAGCTCACTACTTCCAAACCTGTGACTCTGCAGAATGTAGGAAAAGAAGAAAGAGGAGTGATGACAGGTAAAGCAGCCAGACTCAGACAGAACTGCAGTAATAGGAAAAACCAAATACAATGTGGTTTTGAAAGCAAATCTAAACAAGAAATGTAAAATTGAGGAAATTAACTTACAGATTCTCATAAAACTTACAAAAAAGAAAAAATACACATAGTTCCCACAGTATCTAGGATTGAAATATATGTAGAAAAGAAGCACCAGTAATCTTTAAAGAAATCTTGTCTTTTTTAGAAAGGTTATACTAATCAGCTAAATGCTAAAAAGCAGAATAACTTAGAGTGTTTCAAATGAGGTCTTTCCAACAGAAATGGGAAAAGCTAATATGGTCATGCAAGCACTGACAAAACTTCATCCAGACTATTCCATACAATTCTACTTACCCATATTTAATGAAAAAAAAAAAAAATTCTAATTGAAATATGTATAGAAAGGGCTACTATAACAGTCACAAAAGAAGTTTATGAGAAGGGAGCTAGGAATATTGTCTTATTTAGCCTGTAAACCCAAATTTCAGATACTGACTCTATTAAAAGGGATGGAGAACAACAATACTTAAAGGCAAAGTAGGCATAAGAATAAATATATATTAACTAAGAGTTTTAGGCTAGATTTTAAGTAGAAAAATTTTAATCATCAGAAGAACAAAGTTGCGGCAGAGAAAGTACAGACAGATGGTCTTTGATTATTTTTTGAATGAGATAAAATACAACTATTTGCCACAGAACAGAACAGTTGCACTGACATACAGTTTTATTAAAAGTTGGTGTCCTAACAATTTGGATGCTAAAAAACCCACAAACTCTTAAAAATTATTTGTAAGAAGAATCCTGCAAAACTTTTAGGGATAATCTTAACTAGAAGGCAAATTATGATGAGTAAGTTAACATAAAAATGAAAGTTCTCTCAACTCTGAAGTTACATAAGCACTGTCATACTAGCTGGAACTGCAGGTCTTCATTCAGAAACAAATTAGGAACCAAGTCTCTTAAATCTGAGAATCAGAAATTACTAAATTCAAATACAGATCATTTTTTGTCACACACAGAAAAAAATCACTAGCTAAAAAACAGAAAAAAAAAATCTCCCCAAGCTAAAAAAGAGCAAAGGAAGAACTTACTAACTTCCTAAGTGACGACAAAGGCTTCTTCTTATACCTTTTAATTTTCCCAGCACTTCTAATTTGAAGACTCTCATACCTGAGATTTAGGTCAGAGCTCTTTCACAAAATAGAGCTGATGATCCACAGCAAAACCACGAGTATGCTCTGAAGCAAAAACTGCGTCTGGGCAGTTAATATCTCTACTTTCTCACAGAAAATGCCAAAGTAACCACAGCAAATAGCATGAAAAAGTCCTCCAATATTGGATAGACAGTTAAAAACTGCCGACAAAGAAGCAGTGGCAAACAAAGTAAGAAGGTAAAAACACACTGTGGCAAAATACATGCAAATTTATTTCCACAAAGAGCACCTTTTACCATCTCAGCAAGAAGTGTACTATTCCATAAACACTCAAACAGCAGCAGAGCCATACTGTGGAAACACTAACACTGTGTTTGTAGTATCATTTTTAAGAATTGCTAGGATATGAGGGAAATAATGGACTCATAAATCAAAAAACTGCTACATCAGACTAAACAGACTTAAGTTGCTCAGATATATCAGCCCCTAGTGCCATCACAGAGAACCTGTGCTACCGAGAAGAGCCATAAAGGGCTGGCAGCTACAACACTAAGCTGATGGTGGACAATTTGGGTCAGACAGATGAAATCCTTGTTTCAGCGACTTTTACACAACACAAATATAATACTATTAGGAATTGCATTTAAGTTACTAGTAATTTTTGAAAAAGACATGTTTTGAATGCAAAAAAGTTATGTAGTGGTTTACATAATGTGTCTTTTTATGATAATGAAGTGGAAAGTGCTATGAGAAGTCTGAAATTCCTGGTGTAAATATCTACTGAAATGAATAAACAATGTAGCTAGCACTGGAAAAAAAAGATGTTGGGTTGTTTGGGTTTTTTTTTCTTGCATAGGATGCTGATATTTACCATTTCCTGCATTTTCCCATAGGAATTTTCTGACCCATTTTTTGAACTGCAGAATAGTAGCATTATCGGGGACTTCAAGTCCAACAGTATAAAGTTTCTTATACTGCACACTTTTAGGTAAATCCTAGCAACAAGAAGGAAAAAAAGGTAAAAAAAATATTAAGTCTTGCATCAGAGAAAAATCTTAAGCAGTATCTAACATAAAGCCAGTGTAAAATAGTAGTTCAAATCCTGAGTAGAAGCTGAAAACAATCTTGATACAATTCTATATATATTCTCAGAAACTACCATTTACATTTCCATTTTAAAGATCTGATCTCAAAGCAGTTTCTGCAGAAGACTTACTTATCCCTGCTAATAAGGCATCACATTAACTAAAGAGAGCAGATTCCTGTGCTTCCATTCTAACTCATTTTAAAATTATTAGCAATATTTGTCTCTCCCACCCCCAATTGTATATATACACACACAAATTCAACCCCTTAATGCTTACAAGCCATGCATATTCAAACATTAGTATTCAGTTATAACACTGTTATTTATTCTCCTTTTCAACAGGTAGCTCATTAATCACAATTGTTTGGACCATATTGGTAAAAAAACTGAAACTGATAAAGTAGTTTAAAAATGTACACTTAGTGGATTCCACTGAAAAAAAAAAAAATCAGCAGAAAAAGACCCTAGTAATAACTGAGAATGTTTTTAGGACACAAACTGTAAGTCTTCTGCACCTTTACTGTAGTGCCTGGCACTGAAGTCTTTATGCATTACTCAGTTACCATAATACAAATAAGGCAGAAATGCAACTAACTGGGAGGAGGAGTTACTCCCTCTGTGATAAAACATTTAGTTTCTATTGGAGATGGCTGACTTGTCTATTCCAATTCAAGGTAAGCAAATGTGTAAATACTTTAAAACATAGGTTGCAGTATAGTTATTGTATTTTGTTATAATGCTTATATTACCTTAACTTCATAGTATCGTGTAGTATATGTTAAATCAATAATTAATCCAAGCTCCACATTTAGGGCTTTCATTGCAGCAATTAAGTCTTTTGGTGTAAATTTCTGGGTTGGGGTAAGCCTTTGGTTAATTGCCTACAGTAAAAATGGAAAAGAAAGATTTTCTTTTTAAGTTCCAATAACAAGACATTTGTAATATTCAGCTGTGCAAACCAAATAAAAAGAAGGTAATAGTTTGTTGTGTATTCCTATTCAGCTGAAAATGCAAGAAAGTGAGAATTTCCACTTGTATAATGCTAACAAACATTATTAAAATAAGCACTAATTTGATGAACATAAAAGTCCTGCAAAATGCAGCATGTATATAGTGATTTTTAAGTAACTGAACATGGGCAAAAGCAAAACACAATCCACTTTCCCCAGAACATACTTTGTCCTGAACAGTAACATGAAATTAACTGCGTATTTCACATAAAACATTTAGAAGTTGTGATACCAGAGTTCATTTCTTCTAAAGGTTTTAACTTTATCCACAGAAAAATTGTGCAGACATTTTTATCATTGTTTCATCTGTTGGCACAGTGTAGTTGCCTGTCATTTAACAGTGGGAAATAAAATACAGTGACTAAGAAAGCTGCATGTTGGTGGGTAATGAATAATTAATTTAATTTGACCGAAACACTGGGAAAAATGTTTAGTCACTCTGTTGTAGCTGTGTTTTTTGAAATGTGTTCTTCACTCTAGGTATGAAAATGTCCCATACATGCATGACTGGATTTTCTCTGAATAGTGAGCTTGTCGATTGTGAGAGCCTTTTGACACAGGCTCAGCCACAACCAATAAAGACAGTGGCAAAAGATGCAGCAGCTGCAACCACCTCTCAGTTTCTTTGTTAACAGGAAATTCAAGCAGACTGGACTCAGAATTAATGAAAGAAAGGCAGCCACAGACTACATACCTCTTAGAACCACAGATGCTATAAAGTAATAGGGTAACTAAACATTCCATCTTTTGACTGTATGGATTATAATCTAAGATGCTAGCAAGCATTTATCTCGAGTCTGGAAACAGAAACAGGAAATCAAATTAAAGCATAAAGAGCAGGACAATCCTATCAAAGCTGGTATGTGATTAGGAAGCTTCAACTAAAAAGAGTAGGGTAGAAAGCATGTAGAAATTTCAGTCCTATGTATTTCAGATACTGATGCACTGTTGAAAAAACAGTCGAGGTTGTTGAGGTTCATCACTATTCAGCAGTGACCTTCAGTAAAATCTGAAGCTGAATTTACTAACTTTGAGGTGACAATTGTGGATCTGCAAGAGGTCTGTGGTAGAATGTTAAAGATTTTTTCCTTTTACTATGTGAAGTTACACAAACTGAGGTGGAATACAATTTACAAAAATATCTCTCAACATACTGCTTGACTGAGTAAACAGTTGTGTTATGAAAGACTCTACTTTGAAAGACTATTTGGAACATTCTGAAAAACTCTGTCTGAATTCAGGTGTTTAACTGAGCTTTGAGAATGTGAGAAATCTATGCCTATTCTAAAATCCTTCTAATGGCATGGAAAATAACTTGTGCAGTCCCTACTATACTACAATGTTACTCTTAGCATTACAATGATGATTTCAAAGGAAGGACAGAAAATCCTTCCAAGTAAACCCATGATTTTCAAACCTTTACTAGCAGCATGTTGTCTGCTAAAACAATAACCCTTAAGTCTGAAATACTGAAAATAGGTTTTCTCCCTTTAGGTGAAATCATAGAATTATAGAAATGTCTGGGTTGAAAGGGACCTCTAGAGGTCATCTAGTCCAACCCCCCTGCTGAGAGCAGGGCTAATCATCACCAATCATCAATTTCTTACTAGTAGCAAAGAAGGAAACTGCTACATATTTAAGAGGTCTGTTCCACCACTTTAATAATAGGGCTTCTGACAGACTATGACCAATGAGGTCATCAGCATTTCCAGAAGATTTACTGACCTACACCATCTTTTCAAAGACATCCCAGTTTAGCCAGTTATGCATTTAATGTGTATTCTGCCACAAACTCCATGAGCTTCAAGCACAGTCTCTGGCAGACCTGTCATTTCTGTATCTTGCATAGTTGAGACTGAATAAACTGAAGGGGCAGAAATGTTACAGCTTTTGCTTTCTTGGGTACCACACTTTATATCTGGCCAAGTTCAAAGACAGCCTCATAGAACAAAGATTGATGGCCCAGTGAGATCAGTAAGACTGGAAGGGAGGAACACACTGATGTAGAGTGCCTACTTGTGATAGATTGCTATAAATGTTGTTGAGAATGTCTGCCCTTTTTATGATCTCTGGTAAAGCCCCTTCCAGACTATCACAGGAGCTACAGGGAAAGAGTAAAGTTAGCACCGAATTATCTTCCTCTGAAATCTGCAGTGACAAACAGGAAACTGGAAATACATGCACTGAACAAATCCTGCCAAGAATAGTGCATCTATGCAAAAAACTGGTGCTGGATCAAGTGGAAATACAGGAGTTGATGATACAGAAAGTGCCCTTTCAAATATCCTAACAGCAAAGAAACTAATTATAAATCTACTGAATTTTATATTCATTGCTAGATCTGTTCACTGGCAGTATTGGTAGAAGACACATGAATATTGTAAAATATATCAGTACTACAAAGAACACGACCAATGTCAAATATGAGATCCTTGGTGTCAAATGAACCAAACCATCCTACTAAAGCTGTAAAAGCAGCTTTAGGAAGCAAACACTGCAAGCATTCCACTTGTCATTGCTGATAAAAGCAAATGGAACGATGGCTAAACAGTTACTGGGTAGTAACATAACCAAAGCACCAAAATTTTTGTATATGAATACTAGAGTGAAATCAGTAGAGAAGAGCTTAGAGTATTTACCCTTAACTGCTAAGGTTATGTCTAGATACTAAACTTATAAACTTTTATTCCCTATTTATCTGAAGCAAGGACTTGTAAGAGTTAATTTATACAGCACTTGTTTTAATTTATACAGAAAGACAGATTTGCCCTGACTTGCCCTATCCCTCAATTCACCAAGAATTAACAAGTCTAAAAAAGACAGTCTCCACATTTTGTATTGCCACAAAGAATTAATCAATTAAATACAGAGTCAGAACTTGTAAGATTGCACTCCATGTTAGAGTCTAAAGGAAGTACTAACACATTAATAAAAGATATCTATGAAGACTTTAAAAAATATACTGCATTCCTCCAGATCAGCAAGACTTTTTTTTTTATTATGAAACTGGTAATCTGAATCTATAATTTTAATAGTACTGCAGTGGCTGGTATTCTTTAATGAGTGCTTGATTTGTTATTCATAATGTAACACCTTCCATACGATTTTCTTATAACAGTCACGGAAAGATGTTAAATAAGATACTGAATTTAGGCTGCTTAATAGTGATCAAGTTAATTGTGCTGATTGGTTAGGGATTTTATGATTTTTAAAAGATACAGAATACCAAATACAAATTTTAAAATAAAGAGGAAAAAAATACAGAATATTATGTATAATGCCACTAGTAGATAATGGGAAGGCCTAAATCTAAATAAATTATTTTTTCATAAAATTTTCCTGAAGTTTGCATGAACATTCACTCTATTCTTCATTACTTTTGCTCTGTATTTAATAGAGCCAATCTGTAGTTACTTTTTATACATACCCCTTTTAAAGGTACTTTGAATGCAATAAATCTAGTTCCGGGTATAGGCTGTCCGACTGGTGTTAAACTCCGCCATCTGTAATGAAACAAATATTTAAGTATTTTCATATGACATGATTCAATAGAAGACACCTGCAGCTTCATGTATAACTATTATTAAAAAAAAAAAAAAAAAAAAAAGTCTTTCCTCTTAGGAAAAGACTTAGGTAAAGCAAAGCATGTAAAAATTATACTCCTTTAAAGTTATAGTAACAGCTCTTTAAAACTATGTGAATTATCTTACAAATATCAGGCAAATCTGGTGCCACATTTCACATAATTTGAATATACTTATATAAACTCCTCCAAGCAAAAAGATATGACAGTTATCTTTTTTCTATGATAGGCCATGCAGCTGCTAGCATAATATATTAAGATATAAACTTCCAAAAAGCAGGATCCAATAGTTCCTAAAATTCCTTGACCATATAAGCAACCAATCATAACTAATGTGCACGAGTTAAAAAAAAAATAAATCCTGATATGCAAGTAATAATTTCTTTTATATCCATCTTCCATTAGTAATCTGCCTATTTCGCCAAGAAACTAAGATCTTTTTAGAATAATCATTAATATCTATCAGAATAAAACTAATAGATGAGCATTATTTTGGGATAAAAGAAACAGGGAGTTGTCTAAAAGATGCTGGAAAAATATCAACAGAATATTGCTACAGCACTGATCAGGGCAGAAGCTTATGTAGCAGACTACACACCTTAAATAAAGGCATTTTTATTGCTTGCAAGTCTAAAGTCAGAAGCCATAATAAAATTAATCTTTATACTCCATAGAGCACCATCATAAAGAAAATATTTCTTAGCGATAAGGTGCATGATTGCTGTTATCTTACAGTAGAAGTATGTCCCCAAATCTGCAATTATGAAGTGGTTTCAAGGTATCATCAGGATATTTGAAAACAGTCTTTTTTCCTTCCTTTTTTTCAACTTCCAAAAAACTCCTCCCTTCAAAATGGAAGACAGCATTTACAAACACATAGCATCAATATAAAGCAAAGCATATGGGTAAGGTTCAACAGGTAAAAAAAGGATTATGTTATAGATGGCAGAAATTTTTCAACTTGGCCAAATGAAACACCTTTAAAAAGTTATCATATGCTCACACCAACCATTTAATTGACAAGGAAATGCACAGTTTATTTTCTTTAAGAATATAAAGCTTCTAGATTTTGCAGATGTCTTTAATTTGCAATATGCTTCTTTTTCAAAGAAACACTCTTGTCTGCACTTTCTCCTGGTGCTTTGACAAATACAGAGAATATTCCATCAAGCCAAAACCACATACTGCTATGAAGATTTGTTACAACACTCAGCATACTTCTAACTTGAAAACCATAAAGAACTAGTATTCACAAATTCTACACAGTACTGAAAAAAAGTCTTGATGTTATCACATTTCAGATATTTATTTAAAAAAACAAAACAAAACAAACAACTATGGAAAGCTTTATCTTGAAGAGGGAAACAAGTTAATCAGCAGATTAACTCTGTCTTCAAAAAGGTAACCTAATTAATCTAAGACCTTAAGTTGTTCTCCTCGTGTGAGGAAAAATTACCTCTGTAACAGCAGACAATGCAGCTGGATGACTTAAAATCTACATAGCCAATATGCATGTTCAGCTATTACCTCAGCTATTAAAATACAAAACATTTCCATAAAATTCTTGAACACTGGTACTCATTTCCTTACAATTTTCTGAAATAATGTTTACATTACTCTCTCCCTTTAAAGGAAGCATTCAACAGCTTCTAGATTGCTTTCTGACTTCCATATAAACACATCATTTATGGAATAAACTGAACAGTCTATTTTAAAATATTCTAACCACTATTTTGCTTTGTTTACAATTCCTACATGGGACCATAATAAAAACTAGATGTTGGCTGGCAAAACTCTTAATTAAATATCCATAATTATACTTGTCATAGTATATAAATAATAACAGTACCATTCATAGATGCTTGGAAGTAAGAAAAGAAACACTTATAGCATGGTTGACCAGAAGCATAATTGATACTAACGAATCATGTAACAACCTACTACATCGATGTCTTCAGCACTAACTAATCTTTTTCATCTTCATCATGAGCTAAAGAACAGATTTGGGCTCACAATGTAGACATACAGATCCTTAATTTAATGGATAATAAATGAAATAACAAAGGAGGAATAAGTCATCATCAGGAGGCTGTTGCAAACAGCTGTCATGTAGAAGACATACAAGGTAAGAAGGGCAAGCTGGAGATTAAATCACTTGAGGTATTTGCAGTAAAACCTTTTACTAAATTCTAAATTACTGCAGGAACTTTGTACCTCATAACTGCAACGAGGGAACAAAAATGGTCTCCTACTTCATATACTCCCTTATCTTGGCATAGTCGCATATAGAGGAAAAAAAGAGCACATTATCAATCACCGTAGTTTGAAAAGCATTGCTCGAAAAAGTATATGTTGTGTATTACAGAAGAAAAGTATTCTAACTTGAGAAGTCTTCCTAAGTAATTTTTTTAAGCTTGTAGGAGTCTGGTATTTGTACACTAGCTGTAAAATATGAAAACAAAAATCTGACACTATGTTCCATTTATTTAAGATAGATAAATTGTGTATGAATCCATTCAAATCTCAACATTGTCAATGGACTGAAAATACTACAAAAGCTAACAAAACCCACAATGTAACAAAGCATCTTATTTTGGGAAAAAAAAAAAAAAAAATCTACAGCAGAACTGTTAAATCTGCCCAATGCATGGTTTAATTTTACCTTGTTCACTTCATCTTAGAAAGGTACTATATGCTGTTAACCTTATTTAGATGTATATTTAATCTGAACTACTGTTAAAAGTAATGACCAAGTCAGGTTTAATACCAGCTCCCATCTCTTGCTAGTTTTAAAGACATGTAATTTCCAGAGTTATTATTTCAAATAAGGAAACACTCTTCCTGCTTTTGCTCTTAAACTTCCAAATAGAATTAGAAAATAGGCTGTACCTAGAGATATAGAAACTAGTGCAGCAAATGCTTTCATAGAGATAAAATAAACAAGAATACAGATATTTTTCTTCAACCTTGTTCAGTTAGTTTTTTATGTTTTATTGGTAGAAGTAAAACAAAAAATGCTTTAGAAAAGCAGGATTTAATCTGACAGCCATATTCACATATACACGTTTAGAAACATTTTGAAAGAAGGCAGAAGTAAAAAGTCCCAACCACAACAGACCAATTATCTTATGTAGTAAAACAATTTTATAATGCCGTATACATTAGAAATGCAGATCTTTCATAACCCCCTTTCTCTTGGAAAACTGTAAATGAAAATGCCATGATTATCATAAATATGAGCAATTAGGAGCCAATAAAAAAGAATAAATATATACATATATAAAGAAAGGCTTAAAAAATGTTATTTTATTTCAATAGCAATGTAGAAAAGGCTTTGTAAAAATTCTGAACTTTTTTCCACATTTAGGGATTAACAGAACAATGAACAAGGATTACATAGTTTGTTGTCAGACCTTAATAAACTGGGAGTTTTATTCTCCTGTATTTAAAGCCATTTAAACCCACCCAGAAAAAAAAAAAAACCTGCAAAATCAGCAAGTAAGTCAAAAGCTGCTGACATCTCTATAAGCAGAAGGCAGTTCTCATTAAAAAATATAAAAGGTGTGGTTTCCATGTTAACTTTAAAATAATATTTAGAAAGGAAATTTGAGCATACTGCTGTAGAACTAAAAATTATCTTAAATTAAAACAGATTGAAATAAAGCAAAGATTGGCTAAGGAAATAAATTCATATTTGTTCTGTTCTCAACAGAGGAATATGGTTAGGAATAAGCAACAGGAACTAAAAGACACAAAACTCTTACAGAAGAAGTCTAGATAAAGTAGAAAAAAACCCCAGAATTTGCATGTTCAAATAGAAAAGTAATTAAGAGAGACCATCACTTTATATATAAAGTGACATACTATGCACACGATACTTTTTCAATTACAGCTTTATTTTTCTAAATTTGCAAACAGGTAAACAATTAATGGACTACACGTAGATCAAGACCTGAAATTCAGTAAAACATATAATATAACTGATTATCTTTTGCAGTTCCCACCTCCCTACGATGTCTTGTCTTCACTCCCCAACTACCATCCATCATTTTAATTAAAAGCAGAAATTTGATTGCTATTTTAAATTAAAAAAAAAAAAAAAATCACTTCTTAGTTGAGAATAAGTATTAAAATCAAACTAGAAAATCATTCTCCTTTCCCTCTCAAATTTTTGTGACGCTTCAATGGCTTCCAGTTAAATAACTAACTACTGATACTACAGACTCTAATTAGCTAATCTGTTGGAGGTTTTTGAATCTCGATTACATGAAAATATATTACCCTGCTTATCCATTTTTATTTAAATGATAAACAAGCATATTTTATTGTCTTTTTCTTTAATCTAAACATTTCAGAGATATTCAGAAAAACAACAGAAAATAAACTAGCTTCAGGCATCCTAGTAAAAGCTTATAAAGTATATGTGACCTAGATTAACCCAAGAATCTAGCAGCAATATCCTTTGGAATAGCAGCAACCAGTGACATGGCCTCCGTTTGAGGACAAAAGAAAACAACTACTTTGAAAAACACTTTTAAACAGCAGCTCCAATGCCAACCAATAGAGGATCACAAACAGGGGCTGCACAGCAGCCTCCAGCTTCAAGTGGAATAACAGAAGACATTATAGAAATGGCCACAATAAAGACAAGCTTACAGTAAATTTGAGTAAGGCAAAATTTAGTACTCATTCTGAAGCCTCTTTAGTTAAGCTCAAAGGTATGCTGAGCACCAAGATAATAATCCAAGGAAAGAATGTTATAATAGCTATATATTGCATAAATCTTGATATTAAAAACCCCAAACCTAAATGGGATTGTAAGGATGTTTACGTGTTTTCAAACATACAAAACTAAATGTCACTGAACTGCAAAACACAGCAAGGATTGTAAATAGCAGTAATATTTGTAATTATTCAACATGATTTTGAAATCTAGTTAAGAAAACTTTATTAACAATTACAAATTATGCTTGTATCAAATTAAAAGTAAATCCTACTATGAACTAGTTCTAAACTTAGAAAATTATACTGGAAAGTTTAGCTACTATATCCCTTAACAAACATGTTAAACTAAAATATGACAAAACTCTGTTCCACACCTGGCTCTACTAAAAGTTTTAACTGAAGCAGATAAAATATACATCTGTATGTAATTCATAATAATTTAAGTAGATGGGTACTTATTTATTTTATTCTGGGGTTTTTTTTTTGTTTGTTTTGTTTAATAAAAATAGTATGCTTCACATAAAAGCACATAAAGGCATGTACATTTTTAATTTTTGTCTAGTGTATAGACAAGAAAGCTACTAAATAATTCATAGGTGCTATAACATGGAATCACTGATTTGGAAATAATTTGAAAGTTTCAAGTCTTTAGTTTGTCAGATCTCAGTCCATCTGAGAGTTTTATATAAAGCACAGTAAACTGTCAACAGATACAAGTTCTCTATGGCAAATAGAACTCGCTGGCCTTTCTGAAGCCTAAACCCACTTCAGATTGCCTATGAAACTGAAATCTACATTACTTTATGCTAAAAAAAATTGAATAAAACCTGTATACTGTATTACATCTACAGAGCAATTCTGGTATTTCTGACAAGAAAAAAACCTTAAGTATAAAGGGAAGTAAGCAATTTTAGCTTAAATTTTCAAGAGTGTAACATTCAGTCCAGCAATAACATGTTCCACTATTTCAGGGTAAGAGAAACTAGTACTGAACTCAATGCATCAATTCAAAATTATTTTCATCTAACAATTAAAAATCAGTGTTAGTAAGAACAGTGTAAATAGGTATACATTACTCAAAAAGCTACAGTAGGTGGAGAAGTAAGTTCAGAGAGCAATAACTGAAGCTATACTTAACAACTCAAAGAGTTTGTACAATTCTGGAGCCCCTCATGAACATCCAGGATTATGAAGCAGTGTTTAGAACTTGCCTGGGAAAGTGCATTTCAAAATGCTCAAAAAGGATGATTACTCTAATTGTAGAGAAAGTCAAGTATGAAATACCATCAGCTGTAGCAAGACATTAGAAAATACTACTTGGAACCTCTTCTTTTTCTGGCTAATGATACTGCATGATATACACACAGCTTTATTTTCCAAGTGTCTTCCAAGTGTCACAACTATAGATGCCAGATTTGATACTCTTCTGTTGAAATACTATTCTGAAGATAGCCATACAAAGACCATGACTTGCTGTCAAGACTGAACACATACTGAATAGATCAAAAGCAGAAGGGAGGGAACGTAGCTCTTGGTCATCTGTTACTTTGTTATAGATTACTCACTTTGCTTTTCCTTCAGCTCCTGTAAGCAGGATACAAATAAGTGATCGCTTATAAAAAAATAATGTGGATATAAAGCATGGGAGAAAAGTTTTTTTATGTTAGTAATTGCATAGATTTGTATTTGTTATAGTGTACTTTAACAGAAGATACGGGCTTTCTACTCTTACAGCAACGTTATCATTACTTATGCATTGTGAGAAGTAATTTCTCTCCAACCTACAAATGCAGATGCTCTATGCCTGATGGTATGAACCACTTTTACTTTGCAAATAAACTCTCACCTTAAGGGAATCCTTCTCTTCCACCCATCCTTGAATGTACACAATCAGTTATGCCACAGTCTTTAACATTCACATCTAAATGAAAATGCTGATGCTTTTAAGTACGCACAGGAACAATTCAGTTAAAGAAGTATGTTTATGGTGCATAGGCAGAAATAATTAAGCTTTGTCCTTAAAAAGATCCCATTCCTGTTTTTTTTTGTTTGTTTGGTTTTTTTTGTTTTGTTTTGTTTTAATTTTATTTATTTATTGTTTGTTTGTTTTTTATACACCATTTAGAGGAAGCATGCAAAAAGCTGACATTCCTGCAGATGCTTTTCAGAACCAAATCAGAGTTTATGAAATTATACCCACAGTAGGATTTGGGATGATGAAGTACAAACATGTATAAATCTGTAAAAACATCATAGTATTTTATGTTTGTTATGTAGCTTGAACACGTTTTACCAACTGGTTCTCCAATAAAATATCAGTGTACACTGTGTTCCACAGTGCTCTCTCTACTGCAGCCCTTACATAGAGGCAACTTTAATTACATTGCAGACACAGAATTGTAAAATGTGATAAATTTTTCTTCTTTAGTTGCACTGTTCCTAGCTACTTATAACTTACCTGAAATCTCAAATTTATTGTATTGCTTTAATTAGCATAATGGTAATTGCATTGAAATCATGAAGAACTGCTGAGACAGCAGCAGGAAGACAATTAAAAAAACCAAATCTGTATGTAGTGTGACTTTCATTTATCTACTAGTATTTCTTTTGAAGTATCATTAAAACCGAAACAGTTACCATTAGATTTATTGCTCTTACAATATTGTGATATGATTGAGGTCATATAGTATGTTGTTGTCGTCTGGTCCTTATGCTATAACATACTACAAGCTCACCTTTGCCGACCACTATTTCTGAGGCTGGTAAATGGCACATGCAGGATCTCCTAGGTTTAAGTTAGTTTTCCTTAAGCCTTCCACCAGGGTTCACTGCTGATTTTTCTTGGTGTATTAAACTAATTCACAGTGAAGAACTACATGCTGTAGCATGTAGGATGACATCAATATACTGCTGCATGAGATCGAGACGCTGACAATTCCTTGAACAACTGCCTGATTTGTTAATAGTATCAAAAAATATACGGAGATGCTGAAAGCTCTTAAGTATCATGAGATCTTCAGATGGTAACACTACCATAATAACCAATTACTCTACAGTAGATGCTTCTCTCTTTGAAATATACACTGTTATTAGTTTCCAATCATAGAAGCAAAAAGTACAGTCCACTATTACTTCCATATTTAAGAGAAGAAATGCACATACACTGAAAGCTGCTCCAATTCAAATGCAAAGAGGAGAAACAAGGGAAAAATTAGCATGTGATTCTCAAAGTTTTAGTAATAATTTCCAAGTAGGGAGAAAACAAGGACAGTTATTCTTTCAGGCTTTCTGCATTACTACTTGCAAACCTAACCCACTCTAGCTTGATTTTGTCCAACTTTTAGCTGAAATTTCACAGAAACTTGAAGAAAGACGTGTAAATACCTTTTCTTAAGTTTTATTCTGATTTTAATCCCCAGGTTTTTCAGCTATGACAAAAATTTAAAAGATTATGTTATTTTTAAAATATTGTTCATCTTTTATTTCTATTTATTGCTTTCAGCCCAATATATTTTGCTGGAAATTGTGATTTTTCTATTTTATTGCCCCTCATAAGAATGTTCTTAAGAAATGCATTTAACACTTCCCCTGAAACTAGGATAATTTCAACCTTTCCTCAAATAACATACAACCTGCAAGTTGCTGTCTTATTACAGTGTGCTTTATATCTCAGCACACCCTCCTGTCCAAGAAATTTGTAGTGATATCAGCTGTAACACATGGAGTAAACTTTTAAACTGAGACTTTTTTTTTTTTTTAGTAGAGCTAGAGGGTAGAACTCTATCTGTTTTAAATGAAATCATCCTTATATGCACTCCCAATCAAGTAACTGGAAAGCCTACACAGTGCATTTTGGGTTTTTTTATTAATTTTACCAATAAACCAGTTTTGCTGTCCTCTTGTTAAAAGCACAAACGCAGGATGTTTCTGGACCCACATCCATAAAAATATTCCTTGATCACATGCATGCAACCACCTGCTCCCATCTTAACCAGCTCTTCCTCCATTCCTGGTAGCAAACTTCTGAGTCATCATAAGGATGGACTACTCTCCCATTTCCCCAGTAAGAATACACGTTGGGGGAAGAAAGTCAGGAAGAAAGGACTGTGTTTGTCTGATGAAGAAGTGTTTACAGACAGGCTGGAGCATTATACTCACCTGGGGGATGAAGGGCTGGGTTGTTGCTGTCTTGGAGAAGATACCTACCTTACTTGGCTGGAGGTGGTGAAGATGCTTGTAGCAAAACGCCTGGGGCAGTCAGTGCCCCTTCTCTGTAGGCAAAATTGTGCCTGCTCCTGCCTCTTGCTTAGTGTGAGGGATACTTACCCATCGGGGATAGTATTCTTCTTTACCATGCTGAAAGGAGGAGCAGGCAGAGCAGAAGACAGCGGTAAAAGTGGGCACTGCAGCAAAGGAGAGAGAACCGCGCAGTTAACACGGTGCTATCTCTTTCTCTATCAGTGGACCTTTTCAGAGGGCTGACTCTCAAGTAAAATAAACCAAGCAGTCAACTGGGGCTTGAAGCCATCCTGAACAGCTTACAAGCTAATCTATTTTAACCACTGCTACCGTACAAGAGGGAGAGACTGCAACTCACCTCTCCTCTCCAGGAGATCAAAAGAAACAGAGAGGAGAGGCAGCAGGTTTCTCTCTTAACTAGTAGCAGCGCTGCCGGGATGCAGATCTTCCTGGAAACCCCTGCCGTCCCTCCGCTGCGGCTCGGAGCAGTCTGTCCTGCCCTTGTGCTCCCCCAGCTAGAATTCTTGTCTCAACGAGAAAAAACTCCAGGCAGCTGCAAGAGGCGAGGCCGGCACCTCAAGAAGTGAAAGACCATCACCTGCCCCACTCTAACCGAGACGGGTCTGATCCCGCTAGATCCTAGGCACCATCAGCGCCCGCCGACCTCAGTGGGACAAGGGCAGGGAGGAGAGGGACAAGGGCAGCTCCCCCCTTCGTGGAGGGCCCGTGTCTGCCGCTCCAGAGAAGCCCCTTGAGGCTGCCCCTGATATTCCCCCCTCAAAGCCATTGTGTCCCCTCAAACACAGGGAGCCCGGGACAGGACCACCTCCGAGGCCGGCTCCGGGTGCTCTTGTAGCGGGAGACGGCCGAGGTCGGGGGAAGAAAAAAAGAGACAGGGACGGAAGGGGGGGAAGATGTCGCGGCCCGACTGCGGGGGGCCGGGCAAGTCGGACAGGGGATGGGCTGCAGCGGGAGTCGGTAACAGGGAAAAGCCGGGACGCCACCGAGGCAGAGCGGGAAGAACTAGGGCTGCGAGCGGCCCGTACCCTGACAGGATTTCCCTTGCAGAGGAAGGTTGTTGCGAGACAGAACGTTCCCGAAAGAACCCCCAACTGCGCCTGCGCAGCCACCGGCCAGCTTGGCAGATGGGGGAGTGCGCCTGCTCTTCTAGAGCTGGGTCGTGGAGCACCGAGAGCGCGTGCGCAACGGCTGCCGAACCAGAGGAGCCGCTCCTCCGCGTGCATTGAGGTGCCGGCCAATAGGCCAGGGAGTGCCTCTGCGCATGCGCAGTGAGCCCATGGGTGAAGGGGCAAGGCTCGGGGAGCGTGCGCGCTATCTTAAGTGCGGGAGGAGGGAGAGCGCGTGCGCGCTACCTTAAGTGCCGAAGGAGTGAGAGCGCGTGCGTAGCGGAATGGTGGCGGGAAGTGGCCTCGGGTGGAGGGGGTTTTGTGTTGTTGTTGCGGCGAGGGATGAGGGGTCCTTAGGCCCCTTTCAGGCTTCGCGGGGGGGGCGGGTGGAAAGAGAAG